>JAWWES010000041.1:1209907-1230942 GCA_035583135.1 Lophotriccus pileatus
GTCCCCCCTGAGCCTCCTTTTCTCCAGGCTGAGCCCCCCCAGCTCCCTCAGGACTTCTCCAGCCCCTTCCCAGCTCCCTTCCCTGCACACGCTCCAGCCCCTCAAAGTCTTTCAGAGAGGGGCCCAAAACTGAACACAGAGTCAGGACAACACAGGATACCCCCATCCTATGGACAGACTTGACTATTACCAAGGGTCTTTGCACAAGATTAGTTTGAGAGCTGTAACTGCATCACTGCTCTCCTCTGCCTTGCTGAGGAAATCTGGCTTCCACCTTTCTCTCCAACCACAGTGAGAAATGAAGGCAGAAGAGGTGGAAAGCGCAGGAAGGGTTGGCTTTGGCACCTGAAAAAGCCTTGAAAACTGGGCAAGAAAAAAATCAGGGCTAGATGGAATAAACCCTCAGATGGGCATGACAGCTCCTGCATAGGTAAGTGCTCCCCCTGGGCTTGCTCCTGACCACCACTATAAATAAGATTTTCTTCCCAATTCTCCTTGCCATTCATCTTCAAAAAGCAATATAAGCCAGACCTAAATCAAGGCTCTCTCTGGGTGCTTGGGAGGACATGGGTGCTTTCTCAGCAGGGTGAGGCTGGAAGGGATGTTCTCCTGAGGGCTCTTCATCAGCAACACCACAGGCATCGCTCACAGGTTTTTTAGGGGTAAGATATTGCACAGTCAGGGCAGGTCCCTTTTTCTTGCTGTCACCATTAATTTTTATAACCTTTCTGGGACTTCAGGGGCTGGTCTGGGAGTAAAAGAATAAGGGAGAACATCTGCCTTTGTCTTAGGAGGGAAGGACAGGTACTGCTCTATCACAACCTTGATTTTTTGAGTAGGGATGATTCTGAAAGTCTGTTAAATAAACCTAGTGGAAAACAATCCTTAAATACACAACCCCTCTTCCAAAAGAGCACCAACAACCAACAGAAGGTTCTCTTTTGTTTCAGTGACAGGATTTTTGGTGTGGTCCCACCAGCACATCTCCTGGCCCACCTTGTGGATGTGGGGAAAAGGAGCTGGACGGTGAGGCAGAGGTTTCCTAAGCTGATTTCACATCAGGAAAAGAGATTTTGTGGCATTTCCCTGTGAGAAACATGCACAGACCTAGAGCTGCCACAGGGGAGGAGATCCACGGATCTAGGATGCTGGTCTTGAATACAGGAAAGCCCTGGAAAGCTGTAATCTTGGAAACCTGCATTGCAAGGGAACTCTTTGCATGAAATATAACTTGGCCTTGAGCTTCAGAAACACCCTCGAGTTTTGTGCCTGCCCAGTTCTTCTTCTAAAGAGCGAAAAAATGAGCCTGATCCTAATGGCAGGGGCTCTTCAGGGCACCCACAGATCACAGCACGTCTGCTGGGCACCAGATCCTGAGGAAGGAGTGGCTGGTGCTGCTGAAAAGCTGCATTTGTGGGACAGTCTCCTTCGGGGAACGAGGCCCATCTGTGGAGCAGCCGTCATTTGGGACGGTGCCATTAGAGATCATAAATAAACCGGGACATGTGGGGCTCTGGGGAAATAAGCCCTGGTTCCCAGCACAATGGGAAAGGACACATTTCCCCTTTATTTATAACAACGCTCTGTGCCCACCTGACCCCTGCTCACACACACTGATGCGTGTTGAGCGTTTCAGGGCTGAATTTCTCCTCCAGAAATGGGAAATACACACCAAGTTCAAGCAAAAAAAACCCCCATTGCTTCAATTTTTATTTTTATTTTTTTTTCAGATACCATTGACCTCAGGCTGTTTCAGACCTTATAATATACAAGGAGAGGTGTGGATCCATCCCTCTGCTCCAGAGCTGGAGGTGTAGGTACTATAACCAGGTATCTTTTGTAAGGAGAAAAAAAAAGAATAACCTTCCTGGCTTGGATATTTGCTCAAAGCAATTCCTTCAGCGAATCCAGGAAAACTCTTTTACAGTCTCCCAAAATCTGCAGGCAGCACGAGAGCAAATCCATCTCCCTTTATGTTTTTTCACAATGAAATGTAGACTTTCATTCCCGGCGCTGCCAAGAGTTGTTGCAGCACCATCACTTTCTGTCTGTCTTAATCATTGCAGTCCCATTATTTCACATTCTCTCTCTGCTCTGCTTTTTCTCCTCGTGCCTTTAACATTTCATTATTGATATTTCTCTTCTGCTTTTAGGTGGGATGATGCTATAACTGATAACTGCCACCTTAACCAGGCTTCCAGTCAATACTCATAGATCCAGCAGGCTCCAGCTGTCAGACTTTCTGCTGCCTGCTCTCTTTCATTTCCCATGTTTTCCATCCCCCCAAGGAAGATTTCATTCCTCCCCTCCCTTCCTCCCAAGCAGAATGGGCAGCACTTCTTTTTTGCTCCTCACTGAAGCAGTTCCCAGATGACCAGTAAAATGCTGGAATAAACCAACCCTTGGTGTCAATGCCCTATCACTGCAAGAGCTGAGGTCCAAAGGAATATTCCCCTGCTCAGACAGGCTTTCCCTCCCTTTCACAGGACACCCACAGAATCATTTAGGTTGGAAAAGACCTCTACGAGCGTTGAGTCCAACCATTAATCCAAGCCCACCACTAAACCATGTCCCCAAGAGAAAAACAGTGGTGGTGATAACCACAGCTCTTCCCTTCCACTGCCAAGTCAGGTCCCTCTGGGAAGGGCAGCGTGGGAACAGAAGAGCTGGAAAATGGAGCTGCAAAGACCCAGCTGAGGGGTGTCCACCTCATTGTGCCAGGACATGCTGCTCTCACTTGTCCCTCTTCTTCATGGGCACCTTGCTCATGGTCCCACAGCCTGTCTTTGGCGACAGCAGGTCCCTGTTTGTAGTCAAGGGTGTGGAGCACCCAGGAATTTGGGGATTTCATGGGCAGGCAGAGGGGCTGAGCTTGGAGTCTGCGTGGGACCATGCACACGGTGAGTCCAAGAAGGATTTTGGAAGGATTTGTTTGGACAAAGCACCCACTTTTAGATATACAAGTGCAGGAACCCAAGGAATTTGGAGCATAAATGTTGCCCCTATCACAAAATAAATTGATAAATCATCTGCTTTGACTGGAGCAGTTTGTGTGAAAGCAAAAGAAACACTTTTAGATGTAAAAGGGCTGCAAATCAAGGAATAGGCAACATAAACATGTTCTCTACCACTGAATAAATAAATGAATAACTAAACGAATAAATAAATAAATAAATTTTCCCTTCTATTTGGACTGGAGATGCTTGTGAGACAGAAAAGGAAAAGTAAGACTCATAACCCATCCCATCAAATGCAGATCACCTAAAGGTTGGGTGTCCAGGCTGAGCAAAGCTCAGGTCTCTCTCCACAACAGCAGAGTTTCATTCCATCCTGAGTTTAACATCTAGGACCAAACACACCCCAGAGGTGCCACTTTTGAGTTTTTATTAAAATCAGACTGGGGGCTTCTGCATTTAAAACAGCCAGATTAGTCAGATTCCTTTCAGCACAGAAGTGCTGGTGGGGAAAAGCATCACCCAGGCTGGAGGAGCAGCATCATGAGGGGAAAAAGCTTGATGAGAGAAAGCCTCTCACTGAGAGAGGGTTTGTGCTCAGAGCAAGGGAACCCTCTCTGGAAGTTTTAGTTTGATTACTTCTGTAACCAGCAAAACGTGTTGAAGGAGTTGTATTTCTTTAGCTGAGAAAGCAGAAGCCAAGTGGACGTTGAATAATGCTCTTCCAGGAGGCTGAAAACGCTCAAAGAAAGAAATGAGAGCAGTTTTTCTAACCCACTGGGAGAAAAATAAGGGAAAATGAGCTTAATTTTCAGCAAAGAAGGTTTAGTTTGGACACTAGGGGAGACCAGAATTCATGTTCACCACAAAATGCTTAGCAGGGGAGGCTGTAAAATTCTGTGATGAGGTGTTTGCATAAACAGTTTGGATAAACTTCTGTTGAACATGATCTACATGGCCCTGATTCAGCTTTGAGCCAAGGGACTCACCTGTGTTTCTGTGATTCTGGGGCTTGATACATCCCTTGCAAAGAAAGATGATTGCCTTAAAAAAAAAACAAACTGATTCCACAGTAAATTTTTCTTCTCAGAGAAACGAGCCTTGAGTTTTTGTCCAGCTGCTCACCAAGGGTAAGAGTAAAATTCTTCATTCTCCTTTAGTATAAATTATCATCTCTTCACATCCACAGCATGATAAGGTTGATTTTGGGATGAAACCTCCTAGTTTAGGGCTATACTGTAATTCTACCTATACCTCTACAGAGGTATAGATAATTATTATTCTAATTCTAATTCTAGTTCTAATTCTATCTCTCTGTGTTTCCTCCTGTGGGTTAACCT
Organism: Lophotriccus pileatus; assembly: GCA_035583135.1. Classification (NCBI taxonomy): domain Eukaryota; kingdom Metazoa; phylum Chordata; class Aves; order Passeriformes; family Tyrannidae; genus Lophotriccus; species Lophotriccus pileatus. The sequence goes on from JAWWES010000041.1 coordinate 1,214,202, forward strand.
CTGTCCTTCCCCTCCCAGGTGTCTCTGAGTTGCTTTCCAAAGGCACTACCAGCCTCTGCTGGGAAAGACTGTCAGGTTTAGAAACAATTCAGTCCACCTTAGTGTGCTTTTAAGTGCAAATAAGTTTCCAAAGGTTACAACTGGCCTAGTCCTGCATGTTGTGCCTTGATAGCGAAAGGTTCTGGAGTCTGCTACCAACCTCGTGGCTCCCACTTCCATAATCATGTATCTTTTTAATGACTTGGCTGGAGATGCTGCCTGCAAGGCAGCCTTGGGAATTCTTCCCTTTCAGAAAGGCCAGGTTGGGAAGATAAAGACATTCAATGATCAGTGTATGCTAATGCTAAGCTATCACATTACTGACAATTGTCAGGTTACTTCCCTCTAGACTGCCTGTATCTGGTGGTTTTTGTACGGTGTATTATGGGCTAATTAATGCTGTTAATGATAATGGTTCTTCTCCTGCAAGAAGCCTGGAGCATTATCTCTATCTATCTTGTTGTCACCATCCTTTTATCAAAGCATTAAAGGCAGGCAGGGTATCTAGTGGGGCTATCAGCCCCCAGCAGGCTAATCCACTTACCTCCACATGGAGACAGAAAGCACTCCGCACACGTGGGATGGATGCTCACGCTAATTGTGAGGCCTAGGTCTTCTGGCTTCCCTTTTCCCCGTGCTCTGAGCCACGATGGAGCTCTGCTCCGAGCTGGAGGGCAGTTTATCATCCCCAGTGCTCGTCTTGGGCGGCTCCGCTCGCAATCCGTCATCTTTAATATCTGCTGGAGACACGCGGATTGTACATCCTTCTAAACCACAAATCAGCAAAGCTGCTCCTCTCTCTTCTTCTCTTCTTTTTTTTCAACCTACCATGAAGCAAATATAGTGGTTGGAGAGACCATTTGTGCTCACGGCACTGGGAAGAGGAGGGTAAGTGGTATTTCATCTGGGGAAGCCAATACTCAATTGAGATGTTCTTTGCATGTCAGTCCCTACCCCCAAGTGAGAGAGAGCAGGAAATTCTCGACACTGGCTCCTCCACTAAAAAGAAAAAGGGGTCTTTTGTGTTTCAGTGGTGGTGGAAAGAGCCACAGACACCTTTCCCAGGGGAGAAATGATCACAGCAACAGAAATCCATCGGACAGATAAAAGCAAACCCTCCTTATGCTCAAAAAGCAGCATAAATAGAAGCTGGGGAGGTCTGAGGCACTTGCTGCAGAGAGAGCCCCTTTCTGATACGTGTCTCTTTCTCTGTCAAAACAGCTTAATTTTTTTTTTTTTTTTCCCTCAAATGCAGGGCTTGAAAGCTGACTCTGCAAAGGAAATGTTTAAACAGAAAGAGCTTGAAGAAGATGTGGGGGATAATCTTCAGGGATCAGACATTATAGCGGGAAACTTTGGAGAACACAGGTACGGCCCGGGCATTAATCTTACCATTGCCGTTCCGAGGTGCAAAAAACAAAAGAAAACAGGATTTGAAAAACAGTGCCAGCCTGTTTTTTGACTTTTTTTTTTTCTCCCTTCATAGTTTTTCCACCTGGGGAGCTGTGATTCCTGCGGGTTTCCTCCTGGCTGCCGTGCCGGCGACGGCTGAGTCTTGTCAGTGTGCAACGGGGAGGACTCTCTTCATGCATCAACAGTGGGAGGCAGATGCACCACCCTGGTCCTCATCAGCTGGGGACAGAGAGTCAGCAACAGCAAAAGGGCTGTGAGATGTGAACCAACAGCATAAAGTAAAGTAATAATGAAAAAAATCTAATTTTTTTAATAGACGTGCAGTTCACTGAGGAACCCCCTTTTGATGCGTTTTCTCCCCAGTTATACATGAGGATGGTTCCAACCTGTCTTGTGGAGGAGCCATAAAAGTCTCCAAGCTCTCCCATGGCACTATGCAGGGGCTGCAAACTTGCAGCAAATTAAGAAGATCCTTCTCCTTTGGCAGCATGAGTCCTTGACTCGCCTTTTCCTTGCACCACCAGGCTGAGCAGCAAGAACAACAGCTTCCACTTTTGTCCAAAGAAATCAGACCCACAGGAAATTCATGACCTTCTTTACCCCCTCATCCAGCTGGCAGCTTGTGCACCATGGAAAAAAGGTGCCAAAGAGTCACTTAGATCTGATCAAGCAAATAATGTCCAAACTTGAAGATGAATGGACCAAGGAGTATTTGTGCCATCTCCAAAATACCCAGCTCACGTGGTGACCCAATCTGAACCCTTCCCCTGGCAAAAAGTCCTCAACAACAGATTATTTTTGGAAAATTCTGAGTGATAACTCAGAATAATTCTGGTGATGTCCATCAGACCCCAAACTATCCCTCCTCTCCAAGTAACAAAGCCCTGTTGAAATGTAAGTCCTGATACTTGTTGTAACTCAGAGACTGAACAAAAATATGCTAAAAAGTTACTCATATCATGGAAAACTTGAATTGAGAGCTCAAGTTTAACAAAGCTTGGCTGTGTTTGGGTATGATTCAAGCCCAGCACAAATCATCTGGGTGACAAAGAGGAGGACACAGCTGGGAGGTGACTCTGCAGACCTGAAACTGTGGGACGGATTCAGACTCTGTGGCTCCATCAGGTGCTCTGGATGTGCACAGATGTAAGAGTGAGATGTAACTCTGCTCATATTTATCCCCTTGGTTTAAAGACTGAAATGTTTGTGTCCTACATACACCGAGGAGATGAGAAATTGTCCTTATCAGTGAGTGCTGGTAAGACTATAGAGAAAAAAAAAAAAACACAAATCTGCACAAAACTTCCTACCCCTGAGGCTCTGAAAGTGAACAAATGGCTCAGCTTCCTTCCAGATCTAGTTTTGGACAGCTGTAAATCGTCTTGAATAACATTTTATCTTCATTTCAGTCAGAACGCCCCTGATCTGGCCACGGGTTTTGATACAATCTGATTGAAGTGTGCCCATGAAACGATATGAAACATAAACACTGGCGATGGCAAAAATCATCTGGACATGCCCAGTCATCTGTTTATGTCTGAAAGCATCCCTGGAGATAATGCCTGATTTTGTTCCACAAATGAGGAATAATGAGAAAGAGAACAGTGGCCAATGGATGCCATTTTTGCAGACACTGTCTTAACGTTTGTCCCCGTTTAATTCACAGAAGTATTTGCTTTTTTTTTCAGGCCTCACACAGCAAAATATTAACTCTCTCGCTGCCTTTTATTAGCTCCTGGTATATTTCTTACAGCTCTGAAATGCAACAGGTTTCTCCTGGGGGTGAAATGTCCTGGTCCCAAGGCTGCTGGAAACAAAGGAAGCCTCTGATTTCCAGCAGACTTTGAGGTCACGGTGGTAGGAAAGGAATTAATGTGAGTACTCAATATTTAATTAACATTTATAATAGTAATAAAAACAACAATCCTAGTGTCAGGTTATGATTACAGCTGCTTGGATTATTGTGGGATCCAGATGTGCTCCTGGATCATCCACGCAATCCCCCCTCAGAGCTTGCCAAGTTCTTGTCACCTCGTTCTCTCCTCCCAACTATTTGTTTACTTGTTTTCCATGCTGAGGTTGTTGAGCTTTTGGAGGATATATTTGTTTTCACTGCTGAGCTCCTTGTATTTTTCTGGGACAAACTTGCATTGGAAGCAGGAGACATTATGGCAACATGTTTGGGAATATGAGAGCTGGCCTTGGTGCAGCATCACTGGATGCAAGGACTGAGAAGGGACCCTGTGTCCTGTGCACCAGGAAGGGACCCTGTGTCCTGTGCACCAGCAGTGCCTGCCACTCCTTTTTCCCATCTTTATGAAACCATTTTATCCATCAAACCCTCTTCAGTCTTACCTCTCTGCTATTAACAGCTGTGTTGTTGTAAATTGGTAGCATTTGACTCCTGGACAAGTCAGGAGGAGTCAGGGTGTCCAAGTAAGTAGCAAAGAAACCTTAATAAGTGCCCTGGGGCACATCCCTTGCTCACACCACCACATCCAGCAGCAGGACATTGTATTCCTTGCTCTCTCTGCTAAGCTGGGTAAGCAGCACATGGATCTCTATAATAGTGGGTCTAAAATAGTGCCTAAAATACACCATCTAAAATACATGGTATAAGATATTGGATGGTTGTAAAGCTACAACCCTGTTCACAAGCCATGAAAATGAATAATAATAATAATAATAATAATAATAATAATTGAATATTTGTCCAGTGTTCCATAAATCCATAGAAACATCTTTTGTGTCTCAAAGATCTTTAAATAAAAACTTTGAGTCCTCAGGGACTGGAGAAATGGAGCAAACCCATGATGTGGGACCAGAGGGGAGCAGAGGGTGATGCAAAAACTTGTCAGTAAAAGAACAAAGAAGGAAGGATTTGAGGAGAGGTGAGAGCAGAGGAAGGACAGAAAGGTGGAAAAAAATCCTCTTTACTAGGAACACAAAGATTGTGGGTTTTACATATTTTGAAACATACTTTCACACCAAACATAATAAAGAATAAAGCTCCTTTGATGGGCTTACTGCTCTTTGTGAACAGGCTGGATCTGAATCTTGTTCATACAAAGGTCTTGTTACATCACACACCTTGAACAAAGTGGGTTTATGGTGTGTTCACTTCCCTTGCAGTAATCCAAAAATGTTTTGGGTTTTTGGGTAGGAATTTAGTCAATCTCTCCAGTTTCCCCACATTTTAAATTTAACTCTTAAAAATCTTCCCAAGTTACTTCATTGGGATAAAAAAACTAAGAAAAAGGACTATTTTTAGGTGGGAAAATTAAGAGAAAGAACTATTTTAATGGAATATTAGGTTATGATTTAAACCCAAAAGAGCAAGAAAATGCAGAGTTAAAGTTCCCAAAGCCCAGTGTAATAGTCTCAAATACTGAAAGGTCTTGTATTATAGAATAATGACCTGGAGGTGTCAAAATCACAGTGATCCAGGGAGCTTTAGCTCTTCAGACTTGAATCCCAACCTGATTCTTCTGCCAATGTGCTTCTCCCTCACTTTAAGCATTGGAAAGGGAAAACAGTCCCAATCTCTAATATTCTAAATATATTTTTTAAGTGCTAAATACTACTCTGCTTAACACCACATACTCTGCTAACATCATACATTAGGTTTAATGGCCCATTTAGTGAAAGAATATCCCGGGAAAACACCGTGGGTGAGGTTCTCCACGTGTCTGAAACAGATATAAACAAGTGTAAAAAGAAAAGGAGAGGGAGAAAGGCTTTAATGGGAGGGATGGAAGGTCATTCTTGCCTGGCTGCTTCCAGGAGGTTTGAGAAATCAGAGTTTAGAAGGAAAACAGGGATGGGTGGAGAGAGACTGGGCATAAACTGGGAGCAGGAAGGACAGACCACGTGCCCGTGGGAATTTCAGTCTGTAAGATGTTTCAGGTGTCTTGTGTGGTAACATAAGGTCCTTCTTCCTATCATCTGACCAACATTTTTTCATTTCCTTAGCTAAGATGAACTTTCATCCCCTCAAAGCCTCTTTAGACTTCCAATTCTACCATTTCCCAGGGTCCCATCAAGCCTCAGGAAGCCCCAGTGAATCCTCACAGAACCTGTGGGATGCTGTAACTGGGGCAGGAAGGGGGGCACTGGGTGGGATGCAGGAACTGGTTGGTCATCAGTGGAGGGTGTTCAAATCACAGAAGGGTTGAGCTGTTGGGTGAAATCCTTGCTCTGGAGAAGACACTGGAGGTTCTGCTGGTCACTTTGATGGGGCAAACCCCTGCATGCACACACTCACTCACACGTGCTCCAGCCTTTTCCCAGGTCTGTGCCCAGATCTGCAGCTGATCCTGCATAGCCCAGGGTGTCCCTGCTGCCCTCTCGTTCTTTCAACCCATGAGACAGAGCAAACACTATTCCTCCACACTATTCCTCCACTATTCCTCCTTGGTGTGCTCTGAGATCCATCCCAACACCAAACCGGCCTGCTGGCAGGGATGTCCCGACCTGTGAGGGCTCTGGAGGCTGCAGATGATGGATCCCATTGAGCTGAGCTCCTGAGGGCCCCCAAAATGTTGTTGTAAAGGCAAAACCAAGGTGTGAGTGGTGGTTTCCCACTGAGGTTCCTGCACTGGTGACTCCATGCCCCTGGTGACGTTGCTGGGGACTCTGCTGGCTGTGGTGGGCCATCCCACAGCAGGACCAGTAGAAAAAAAAGCCTTATGAAGATGTAAAAACATAGATTGGAGGAATTCTGGACGTGGGGAAACACACAGTGCACTGTCCACAGATCACAGATGTGCTGGCTCTCAGTTTCCTCATTGAAGTAAAAGGAGGATGAAAACATCAACTATCTTCCTGTCTCTTGGGGTGGTGTCACCATTAAACATCCCTGCATGGGGGAAGTGAAGTTCTCTGGCTCTAATTTTTATGGAAGGGACTCCAGCAGTGCAGGAATAATGATATTAGAGACACCATTTAGTGCTGGCCTTGGCAGTGCTGGGTTAATGGTTGGACTCGACAACCTTAGAGGTCTTTTCCAACCTAAATGATTCTGTGATTCTATACCTGCTTTGGGAAGATGCTTTTAGGGGATCCACTGGTGCTACCTGTTCCTGGAATAAGAAAAAGGCAAGGCAGAGCAAAAACCTGCAGCTTTCCTTGGGCACAGAGGGAAAAACCACTGTACAAATGCAAAGAGCGGAAGGACATGGGGCAGTATTACAGCGTAACCAGAGTGTTGCCTCCTAAATAAAAGCTTTTCCTCTCCATCTTGACCCAAAAAAGCAGGTGTGATTTATTGACTTACGCCAGTTTATTCAGGAAAAATCCCAGAATGGCCAATCCATCCATCCATCCAGCCTTTGGAGTGGCTGGAAACCTTTTGATCCATCAATATCCGTGAAATCAGAATTAACCCATCTGGGCTGCTCACTTAAAACCTTTGGCAGCACTATAATAGTCATATTGACCTCCAGCCAGGCCCAATCTTACCTGCTGCTCCTGCACCCCACCGTGGTACTTGTGACTGGCCCCATGGTGTGAAAATATCCCTGGGCCTGCCTCCCTCTCCCCTGGAAGAAAAGAGCTGGAATTACAGCACTGAGAAGGCAACGAGCTCTGTGAATTTATCCACCAACACACTGCAGGCGTTTAGCCATGCCCAGAAAATTGGATTTCCTGGTTGCTGGGGGGATTTGCACCAGGCTCAGCCCTGACTCAGGTATTGCAGGAGTTGAGCTGCTGCAGGAAAAGCTCAAAGAAGCCTGAAGTTCTGAGTGAGTTCAGCGCTGGGGAGTGACACCGGCCAGGCTTTTAGAGAAAGGGCCACGGGCCATAAGCAGAGAAAAATAAAACATGTTGGAGAGAAGTTTTCACCTTCCTGACTTGTTTCAACCCAAAAAGAGGAGTTGTGGCTGCCCCTGGATCCCTGGAAGTGTCCAAGGCCAGGTTGGATGGGGCTTGGAGCAACCTGGGCTAGTGGAAGGTGTCCCTGCCCATGGCAAGGGTTGAAACTGGATGGTCTTTAAGGACCTTTCCAACCCAAACCATCCTGTGGTTCAGTGATTCTGTGACTCCATGATTGTGTGATTCTATCAGTCTATGATTCTATGAAAAGAACACTAACAGTCTTAGCACCTTTTTCCACTTATTTATGACATTAAAAGCTAATCTGAAGAGGTCTTTTTCAGCTGGTTTTTAGCTCCCTGCCTGCTTTTCACCTTAGAAATAAGCAAACCCGTGAAGAAGCAGTGAAGGCAGAGGAGGGTCTCAGTTGTGCACTGGAGGGTTTTTTGCCCTTTATCAGAGACATTCATAAGTCAACAACAAAAGTCCTTCTTCTTACCTTGTTCTTAGACACTTAAACTGGAGAGAAAAATGAAAGAAATGCCAACTGGAAGACGAATTAGAATCCAGTTCCCTTCTCAGTCATTCACTGTCCATCTCCTTGACATCCTGGGACTTTTTTTTTATTAAAAAAGCCATGGAAGTGCTTCCCAAGAACAGTGCTCCTCCAGTGCTATCCATCTTGCCATCACTTTGCAGCCATTAACTAATTGAGCTTCTAAACAATGCCAGGAGGTGGAGAAGCTGAGGTGGCAAAGGAGGTGTGTGGGGAGGAGGAGGAGGAGGAGGCTGAATTTCCCTCTCCATGCCCTCCAGGTGGGATTCAGGCAGCCAAGATATAGGTGACTCTGCAAGAGCTGGTGGTTGAAGTCCTTTGACAGACAACAGAAGGATTTTTCTTCCCTTAAAGCAGGTATCTGTGGCTTGTAAAATGCCTCAGATTTCGACAGTTAGGGGAGCTGAATCCACCTTCACAGAGCTCCCAAATAAATTGCTGTTGGAGGCAAGAGTGAGTTGCAGCAAGCCGGGAGCACAGGCATGGCAAAGTTTCTCATTTCCTTGCAAATCTTTCTCAGTTTGTGGCTCAGAGCCAGGAATGACATCCTGTAGACATCTGTAAAGCCATAAATACCAGCTAGGAATACAATAACCAGGAGGCATCAGCTCTGCCAGGCAGACAGCACTTTGCAGAGAGCGAGTTGAAAACAAACGGCAGGTGAAAACAAACACCAGGACATCCTTTTGGGTGGGGTGTGGTTCTGCTGGCTGCTTCCTCACAGTAGGCATTTCCACGGGTTCAAAAAGCTGCTGGAAAAATTCCTGAGAGAAAAGCAAAAGTTCGGAATGCCTCCTAAACAGAGAGGTCCCTTTCCCGGGCATTTGTAGTGGGGTCTTTGCTGGATAGGAACTTGTGGTAATTCTGGGGTTTAGGCAATGTTGAGTGCTGGGTAACATCACTGTCCGTCCATCCATCCATCCATCCATCCATCCATCCACCCATTAATCCATCTGTCCACCCATCCAGGACTTCTGATGCTTCAGATCTGGCGACCAGTTCTCAAACCCACAATGAGACACTCCAATGGCCCTCGGGACATCTCTGACCTGAACAGCTCCAGCACAAGGATTCCCTGCAGCAGGTCCTCTGCTGGCTACCAGGGTGGGAAAGCACTGCTCTTCCCACTCCTAATCCTGCAGTGATGGGTTGAGCTTGCAGGCAGGCTGTGGGCATACAGTGGGTAAGGGAAGACTGCAAAACTCACTTCCCAAAAAAGCACCTGCTCTGTGACTAAATAAAGCTGCAATGACCTGGCAGCTTCTGCAGCCACTAAGCTTGGTTGTTATTTAGGTTTAATAGCAGAGGCAGAGCTGAGTATCCAGAAGATGGATCTGGGCTCAGTCCCATCCACGAACCACTGAGTGTGACGATCTGCTGGCGAGCCAAGCTCTTAAACTCAAATGTGCAAACTGGAGAGACCTGCCCTGAAAGCAGAGCAGAGAGAACAGTGTGGGAGCCACATCTGCCATCCAGATACAGCCTGAGCACCCCTTAAAATGCCTCATTGTTGCAGAGGCAGGAATGCACCAGGGTTTGTCTCTTTTGAACACACACCAGGGTTTCTCTCTCTTGCTGTCGCAGACCGCGCATTAGCGAACACAAATCACACCCTGCCAAACTTCACCCAAACACTGTCTGGATTTCTCAGTGCACAGTTTTATGCAGTGTCAGGCACCAATTTGCCAAGTGGATTAAGGCTGCTTCAGCACCTACCCTGCATTAACAGCTCCTCCCGGGTCCCGTGTTCTCGCTGCACCATCAGGATGTTGGCAGCTCTCGAGCTCCAGTTGCTGCATTTGGCTGCCACATCCCTGCAGCTCCTGAAAAGCCTCAGGGAGAAGCAGCCCTGCAACCCAGCCCTTGGGGATGTGTGTTTGCTCTGATATATCTCCTCACCTCTTGTCTTTGTCATCTCTTTCAAGAGGGCAGCCTGCACTGTGAGACCAAGATGGGAGAGGAGGATACAGCCCCGAAATGCTCCTGGTTGGTTATTTGGGGTTTGTTTCTGTTTGGTTTGTTCATTTTTTTTGGCTTTTTACTGGAATACTTTCTAAAGATCCTATTTCTTGGCACCCTATTAATTCCTACAGCAGATTCCCTTTGTTTCTTCCTGGGTACCTGGGCATCAGGCAGGACTAGAGGACTCCAACAACCCTCTGAGGAGATGAAATTGTGCCTTTCATGCCTGATTTCCATGGGAGAAAACCCCCAGATGGTTGTTTATTTTTGAGTTCACATCAGGTGGTGCCATTTGCAGAAGGTCTGAGTGCAACTCTCATGCCAACATTACTTCCTCTGACACCATCCCACACATTCTGGGACAGGAGGACACAGCAGGAGTGTCAGGCTGTGATTGCAGCTTGTTGGGACACCAGGAATGGGTTTTTCAGAGCAGAGCAGGGAGCTGGTTTGTTCCAGGCTTCCCTTTGACCTGGTCTGGTGGAAGGTGTCCCTGCCCATGGCATGGGGGTTGGAACGAGGTGGTCTTTAAGGTCCCTTCCAACCCAAACCATCCTGTGACTCTGTGAAATGATATTTGGGGGGAAAATGGAGGTTTTGCAAAGCTGAAACTGTCAGAGATGATTTTTACTTTGGACCTTGTCCCCGTTTCACTTCCTAACGTCCCATGAAGTGGGATCATGGCTGCCCTTGTTCCCCAAGGGAACGTCTCCTGGGGCTCTGGGAGGGAAGGATGCTTCACACCCTATGTCCAGGGACACAACGACCTCCTGACTGCCCAAGGAGCTGCCTGACCCCAAAGTGCCACCCCTGAGCAGAGCTGGAAACGGGGCTGCAAAACACACTCTTAGCCATCAACTCCTCTGGCTATTTCGGGCTTTGAAGGAACAGACCAAGGCTGCAACCTGCCCAGGGAGCCAGAGCAGTACATGAAGTAAATAATAACAATAATAGCAGAGTTATTCTCATGTGGCAAGTGCCCTTTTGTGTCTGATCAATGCCTGCTCAGGGCACAGAGCCCAGGGAAGGTGTGCATGAGGTTACACAGCCCTCCCAGTGCTCCCCGAGCAGACAATCCACTCCAGCACCGCTCTGCCCGTTACCATGATACTGTTATTGTTGCCTGCCTCTTCCCTCTCCCTCCCATTGACTTTAGGCAGATTAGAGCAGAGAGATGATGGATGGCTGGATTAGATGCTGCACACCTACTTCAGGGTTTATAGAGTGATATTTTTCTGTCCTATTTGGATGCATCTCTCTCCCGTTGTGAGCACAAAAGGGAGAATAACAGGGAGCAATTGTTGCAGGGCAGCGACTCTGGTTTACAGGGACGTGCAGCACGAATCCATTCATGGCATTAAAAAAAAGAAAGAAAAAAAGAAGTAAGCTGAAAAAGATAATCAATTATAGCAGGAGAGCTGCAAGGTGAAATGGAATAACCGTGTGCTTCACCATTCAAGGTTCACTGAAGGTCCCAGGCAGGGAAAAAAGAGAGATTGCTGTTGGCCTTTGAGGACAGCTACTACCCCTTCTCTGCTCAAAGGCTGAGTCCCACTTAATCCAATTTCGCATCCTGCCTTTAAAATGTTATTGGATGTTCCTGGAATTGACAAACATTGAAATTCCCAGAAGGGGAACAGCATGAACCAGCCAGAAGCCCAGGTCTTCAACGTGTATTTACAGGGCTGGAGTAACACAGGTTAGCCCTTGAGCAAAGCTTGCAGTTGAAATTGTCCTCTCCAGGGCTGATTTGCTGTTGAGGGGCTCCACTGAGCATGGAGGTCTTCAGGAATCATTTGCTGTCTATGCACCCCAGAATAACAACCTGCTCTAGTAGAAGGTGTTTCCCCAGAAGGTTGGAATTATGTGGCCTTTAAGGTCCCTTTCAGCCCAAACCGTTCTGTGATTCTGTGATTCAATGACTTAGTGTTGGAAACAGCTACTGTTGATTGCAATCAAGTCCTCCTCCCACACCACTGAGACCTTCAGGGGGTCTCACGTTGCCCTTGGGGCAGTGCTGCTTCCAGGGCAGGACCTTTCCAGGGCAGAAAGCTGGAAGATCATACACAGTGCAAATAATAATCACAGGGCAGTGACTTCCACTATGGGATGGGGACAGCATTGCACCAGAGGGAGGAGGAAGGCTGGGTGACACACCAGAGTCATCCTGGGACACAGAGCTCGTGGGAAACCCACGAAACAGAAGGAAGTCATCAGCTGGCAGGTCTGATTTTGGGTTTTGGGGGGACTGGTTTTGCACAGGAGATACGAGCTGTGCTGGAGCTTCAGGAAGCTCTTGGTTGAGGAGGAAGCTCCAGCCCAGCAGCTGCACCATGCACCTCATGCCGACCCTTCGGTCCAGCCTGAGTTACAACACCTACAAACTGCTGATTTTATTGCTGAGGCTAATGAGCTCTGGGCCCTCTAGGTAATTACATGGCTTCTTGGGATGCTGATTTAGGGGTTGCACTGAGGCTCTCCTCTCACCAGCCTCTGCCTCAGCTCCTTTGCTGAGGAAGGCTGAGCAAACCACCCAGCTGGGCTTTCAGACCCATCAGATCTTACCAACCTCTCTCCCTCAATCAAATAAATCACAATGACCAAAAAGACCTGCCTGACCACCAGAGACATGTTGGGAACATGCTGGAGCTGCTGGTCCTTCCAGCACAGACAAGAGAGGAGAGGGGATGAATATTTCTGAATTCCCAGCTGTTGCAGCAGCAGGATTCTTGTGAGGAGAGTTTATTTGGAAATCTTACAGTGACTTCTTTTACAAATATAGGCCCAGGATTTCCAGGGAAAGAGCTGTATTAGGAAAGATCTGGCACGCCCTAAATAACAATCATTACTATTAGTATAATTATATTAATTACTGTAATTACAAGGAGGGCAAGACACTACAGGAATCACAGATGAGTAGGGTGTGTACAGATGCCAACTGTTACTGGGTTTTCCCTTCCTCTCTGCAGTCTGAAAGCATCTGCATTGCTTGTAAAGAGGGGGAAACAGCTCCAGAAACACACACACACACACACACACACACACTCTGCTCCAGCCTGCCTGTGTCAAGATCAGAGTGTCAGGTAGAAAACGCTGCCGGAGCCTGGTAGGCAAAAATTGACAAGGGAACCCAGTGTTATCTGGAACTGCTCTCTCCAGAGAGGCTGAAAATCTTTGATAGGTTCACTCCAGGGGAAATAACTTCGGAGGATGAGAGGCATTGATGTGCGCCGAGCAAAAGGCAACCTGTGTGCACGCCGGCACGGCAGCGGGTTGGAGCTGACAGGCATCCTTTTTCCCCCCCATCTCTCTTTTTTCCTCTGCTCCTTTTCCTTTTATTTTTTTTTAAATTTTATTATTATTTTTCCCCCTTTTCTTCCCTTTTTATATTTTTTTTTCTCATTATAATTTTTCAAAGCAGAACTGGCTTCTCCCAGTGACGGCAAGTGATACAAAGGATCGAGTGGCGCTGGTGCCTCCGTGGAGTGGGGGAAGTGAAAAATCAGGAGATGCAGGGAGGGAAGGGAGGGAGGGAGAGAGAGGGAGGGGAAATGTCAACAGGCAAATCTGAAAAGCAAACCTGGAGAATGACTGTGTATCTAGTGTGTGTGTGTGTGTGTGTGTATGTTTGCACTGATGGAGCCTCTGATGGAACAGAGAAAATATTTTCAGATTTTTTTCCTGTGTTTGGGAAGGAGGGAAAAAATGGAGCCTCTTTGGTAAGGAAAATCTGCAGCAATATTCCAGTCCTTTTGTAATTCAGTGGTCTGCCCTTGTATCTCATGGAGTTGGATGTTCCTGGCATGGCACAGCCCATAGCACCCTGTGAGGGTTTGCTTAGTTTTTAATGCTTTCCAACTTCTCTGCTGCTACAAAACCATAACCTGAGCAAGCATGACCCCTCTGGTACAGCACAATCCCAAATTCTGGTCTTAATTCTGGTCCAGTGCCTCAAAACCAGGGGTTTGCCTTCTCTTTAACGCTTTCCAACTTCTCCACTGCTACCAAACCATAATCTGAGGGAGCACAACCCCTCTGGCATAATGTAGTCCCCAAATCCTCATTTTAAATTCTGGTCCAGTGCATCAAACCTGTGGTTTTTCTTCTCTTTAATGCTTTCCAGCTTCTCCACGGCTACCAAACCATAACCTGAATGAGGACAACCCCTGTGGCATAACACCATCCCAAATCCTGGTCCCAAATTCTGGTCCAGTGTGTCAAACCCACGGTTTGGAGCAGGTCAGATAAGTTCACCGTGCTTTGAGGTCGGCGGGAAGCTGACAGCCACAACGCAGCTCTCTCCCCTTGGATGCTCCTACTCTGTTCCCTAATTTCTGTTTAGGGAAGCTGGCAGTTGTTTGTGGGTTATTTTGAGTGGGACTTTTCACAGCTGACTGCAGCTCGCCGAGAGGTGGGCGGTTATGTCTGAGCGGCTTTATCGCCGCCACGTCGCTTTACGGCCGGGAGGAGAGGGATGGATCCTTCTGGAGCACAATTCATCTCTCCCAGCTGGGCTCAATTGCACCCTGGAAGTTCTTCTTTCTCTCCATCGGCTATAAAAGCCTGTCTAGACAACTCGTTCAGATTTACGCATCCCAACTGATGACACACAAAGTCGGATGGATGGAACCCGGCCAGGAATCATTCTTTCCCTTTCACAGGAATTTTTTTTCAGCCTGCTCCAGTTTTTTTTGGGAGAGGGGGGAGGTTTTGCTCCTCCAGGACAGAAGGGGCTGGGAAAAGCAGTGCCATGGGGATGCAAACACCGTGGGGACATCGCAAAGCCTGTGGATGGAGAGGTGGGTCTCTGAGTGTTGCTACAGACCCCTGGAGAAGCTCTGGGACATGATTTCAAACATTTCCTTTTGTATGGATCCACACAAGCCTGAACCCACTAATGGACAAACAAATAAAATGGGGGAAAAGAAAGCAACACGTGAATTTTACCTCTATTTTCAGATTCTTTTGTAACATCAGTGTGTCTCTTGGGGATGGCCCTGTGCAGGGCTAAGTGCTGGACCTGATGATCCTTGTGGGTGCCTTCAAGCTCTGTGATTCTGTGATCACAACAGAATTGACTTCAGAAAGGGTTTTTGAATATCTTTTCTTGGTACTTGATTAAAAAAGGTTTGGAAACACCCCTGCAGCTCAGGCAGCCTGTCATGGGCCAGCTGCAGGCGGAAAGATGCAATCCCTGCGTTCGTGTCCAGTTTGGAGCTGCTGCAAAATGTTGGGAACTGCTCTCTGTTTATGGACTTTGAGGGCATTGATATCTGCTTGGAGACTCTTCTCCAGGGTGTCCAACCTGGCCTTGGACACCTTCCAGGGATCCAGGGGCAGCCACAGCTTCCCTGGGCAACCCGTGCCAGGGCCTCCCCACCCTCACAGCAGAGAATTTCTTCCCAACATCCCATCTAACTCTGCCCTCTATCAGTGTGAAACCATTTCCCCTTGTCCTGTCACTCCATGCCCTTGCCCAAAAATCCCTCTCCAGGTCTTTTGGAGCCCCCCTTCAAAAGAATGAGTTGTGGTCAAATCCACCCCAAACAATATTCCTTTGCTTTTCGTTGTGTTTATTTAAGCCATGAAGCTTTAAAAAGACATTTAATCGTGACATAAGTCCTGACAGTGTATTTGCAAATCCATTTGTGAATGGCTTCCATCAAAGAGGACTCTGCAGGTGCACTCCACCACCATGGATAACATGGACAACCCCAGGAGATCCAGTTCCAGGGCACAAAGGTTCATTCAGAGCAGAAACTTTTGGCCTGTCTGAAATAAAAAACAAGTTATGGCTGTCAAAAATCTGAAGCCAATTATGGGAGTAGGTGGACAAAATAGGAGCCGACATACAGAACCTGTAGCAGGCAAAACCTCCTCCTTGGAGAGACTGGGAAGAGCACAATTCAAAACAAGGTGGCCCTGGGTTGGTGATTTTTGTTGTTTTGGTTTGATTTTTTTTTTAATCAGATGTGTTTGCAAAGCGTAATTAACATATTATCTGGCATTCATAAATATGCATCAGTGAGTTTTTAGCTTCACTCCGTCACTGGCTTGGCACAGGCAAGCGGCACATGTAGGGAATGGAAAAGAGCATGAGATAGAGGCAGGTATTTTGGTTCCCAACAGGCTAAGATAAAGGAAAAGATCAGTGCCAGGTCCAAGGGGCTCTGCTTTTTTAATTCCCTGTTTTCTTGCAGGCACCAAATCCCAGGGAGGCTAAAGGGGCTGTAGCTTCATCTCTGTCATGTATTCCCAAGCCTGTGCAGCATCCTCAGCCAGAGCCTGGATAAATCCTGTGCTCCCTGAGTGTGAGACTCCAGTTCAGCCAGAGATTCCATGGTTTTACCAACCCCAGGAAGGCTGAAGAAAGGAAATAATCGTCGTTATTCATCTCATTGCAGTAAGTTTTACATATACCAAGCAGAACTGCCTTTCCACCCCTCTGGGAGGTGCAGACAGGACTGGCCTCCTGCTCTCCAGAAGTTCTTAGTCCAAATACCCAAACCCCTCTAATTTGACCCTCAGTGAGGCTGCAGTGGAAGATGTGGCAGGAACTGCTCTTCCTGTTGATATAAACCCCTGTTTTAACCACAGAGCCATCTATCTTTGCTGGGTCTCTTCCAATCTCCGAGGATCTGGCAGGATTGCTCAGTCAGCGTGGCTGATTTATCCCCCTGGAACTCCCCTAAGGATAACGACCATGGAATTTAAGGCCAACTGAGTGACCACAGAGAACCTCTGCTGAGTGTCCCATCAACATTTTTCTGTCCTGGCTAAGTGCAGCACCAGTCTTATAAAGGGAATTACGAATTTTGATGGGTTGAGCACCCAAAATAGCTGCCTGTTTTTTGAAATTGCCATGGATTTCAGGTCCAGGGAAGCTTTGACTTTGCTGGAGCAGGATTCCCTGCTCATCTAAAGCACTCTGTTACTGTCCATGAGGTCTCCACAGGG
>JAWWES010000041.1:1231042-1291649 GCA_035583135.1 Lophotriccus pileatus
GAAGCTTTGACTTTGCTGGAGCAGGATTCCCTGCTCATCTAAAGCACTCTGTTACTGTCCATGAGGTCTCCACAGGGAAGAAACCTTATGACAAGAATCTGTTAGTTTGGCCACTCTGTCAGCAGAATTTCTCTGGGGATGGTGGTCTCCTCTCCCCAGTAAGAGCTCAGGTGAGTAGGTGTTACCAGCCCTGCAACCTGTCCCAATTCCATCAGCAGATCCATCCCAGTTTCCTCAGGATGGCTAAATTGGTGGGGTGTCAGCCTGGAGCTCTGAGGTGTGAGGAGTAACCTGTGGGTTGCAGGTTGCAGCTCCCTTTGGCCATGTGCCTGAAGCCTCAGGATTCACAGGGGAAAGCACATGGAGCATAAAAATGGTTCACGAGCCGGCTTGGAAGTCATCTTCCTGTCCCAGGAGACACCTTCCATATTTAGAAAGAAAAAAAAAATTAAAAAATTAAAGAAAAACCCTGCCTTGCCTTTGGAAAACTATCAAAACCTCAAATATCTTCCTGGATTGACTCCTTAAAACAGTGTGGGTTGAGTTACGTGAAACATTTCCTTGCAGCTCTCGCAGGAGGAGGCAGGCTGGAGCTGGAATAGTCTTTCCCAATATCACCCAGCAGCCTTGTAGCTCCTGACACCTTCCAGTACCAGCAATATTGGAGCTCCTGGATTCTAGTTTCACATTCAGGAGGCCGCATTTCCTCTCTGGGTGAGGGAAAGCAGTGAAGCTTTTAGCCTAGTATCAGTTTCCACCTGGAAGACCCGGGATTTGCTTCGGAAAAATAGTCAGGCAACAGTTATTTAGAAGCAAATAATTCCCAGTGAGGGATTGCCCTGACCTTACAAACTGTGCAAGTGAACCTGTGGGCTCCTTCCCCTCCCCCGATGGAATTAGCTCCATAAAACGCTTTGCAGTCCATTTCTCGCGGTCTGCATTTATACATATTTTACTCCACGAACATACATTTAACGTCCCCTTGGAAGTTATTTTCTGCCCGTGCTTTAAAGCTCCGCACCACCCTAGGGCAGCAAACTGGACGGAAAATAATTGAAACCATTAAGATCAGCTTTTATGTCAAAGGGGAGGGGGGGGGGGGCGGAAAGAAAGAAAGAAAGAAAGAAAGAAAATAAGGTAATTGCTGGAATGTGTCTTTTTCAAATTACCCAGTCCCTGGGATGCCTCTGCCACTGGTGTGTTTTAGTGCTGTCACAAAATTGAGGTTTGCCAATGAGTCGTGATATTACATTTCTGACCAAAGGGACCTGGAAACACCCCGGCTCTGAGCAGGGACTTACATCCACAGGCTGCTGCTGGACATCAATTACGCTCCCACGTTTCCCTTAGAGTTGGATCTGGAGTTCCTTCTCCCTGGTTTTTGGCTCACCCAAGCGCCACAATTAAAACCCCTCGCTGTTCCTGATTCAACAGGACAAAGGTAATTTCAGGTTGGTCCTGGAGAGAGTGAGAGCTGGGTGGTGATACCAAATAAATTTTGGATAAGTGATTTCACCCCCCCCACCACCACCTTTTAAACAATTTTGTGAATCATCTGTCCAGTGTCAGGCAAGTCTGCATGAGATTTAACAGGTTTGTGTTGATATTTTCTAGGGGTGGAAACGGTGTGCTTAAAGATGGGGTTTTAAAAATTAAATCAGTGGTCCAGGTTGATCTCAGACATGCACATCTCCATATTGTAATTATTAACTGTATATTGGGGGGGTGAATTTACCTGTACTGACAGAGAATACACCTATACTGGGGTAAATATCACACGTTTAAGGAGAGTTAACATTGTGTGCTACCATGGCTCTGCTTTCCTTCCTCATTTTTACCCCCAAAACGGTGGTAAAATAGGATTGCAAAGCTCCAAATGCTGACTGGCAGTCTGGTTAAGCCCATGCACAGGGTTTAACCAAAATCCTGGCTGTGGCATCCCTAGCAACTCCAGGATGTCTCTCCCAGACCCATCCTTTGGGCAGCACTTTGGGAAGGAGTGTGTGCCTCCCACTGACGTGCATTTCTAGGACTCCCAGCAGCCCTTTGTCCACAGTGAGAGGCTTTGTGGTCATTTCCCACAAAACCCTTGGCCTCCAGCCATGCCAGAAGTTGCCACACTCAGCCACCCGAGTGAACTCACCCCTGCACTATGGTTTGGTTTAATTACAGATGCTTCTGCTCGTTGTGGGCGTGGATCCTAATTAGATGTAAGTGGCAAAGAAAGAGAGAGGCAGAGCTGCTCTGAGCTGCTGCTGCTTGAGAAATACAGCCTGAAATAAAAGAAATTGGGGTCACCACCTGACTACACTTCTCTAATGCTGGCTGCTGATTAGCTCGTGTTTACATGAGTGGCTACAGCTCCTGCTTCGTGGGAGGTTGGCAGCTCCTCACCGGTGACAGGCAGCACCGAGTGCTGGGCAGTGGGCACTGCCTGATGGATTTGTCAATTCACAGGTTTTAATTGTCTGGAGGAGCTTCAGGACTCTCGGGAGTGGGAGAAATGTTGATGGTTGTAACGTGCTGCACTGTTACTACAACCCCACAAGGGACGCTGAGGCACAGCCAGGGGGAAACAGGAGTGGGAGCAGAGCCTAAATCAAGCAAATGGGTGCTTTGGGTGTTGTGTGTTGTTCCCAGAATGGTGGAAAGATGATTTTGATACTCAGCTAATCCTAATTCCTTCATACACATGACCCAGTCCCGTGCGCTGACAGCCCCAACTTCCCCTGTGGGCTGATCCCACAGCGTGGGCAGGAAGGGAAGCAGGGGATCCTGCCCCTCTGCTCTGCTCTGGTGAGATACCACATGGAATCCAGCCCTGGGGTCCAACATCAGGGTGTGGAGCTGCTGGAGAGAGTCCAGAGGAGGCCCCAGAGCTGCTCCCAGGGCTGGATCCCTCTGCTCTGGAGCCAGGCTGGGATAGCTGGGAATGTTCATCCTGGAGAAAAGAAGGCTCCAGGGAGAGCTGAGAGCCCCTTCAGGGTCTAAAGGGGCTCCAGGAGAGCTGGAGAGGGACTGGGGACAAGGCCTGGAGGGACAGGACACAGGGAATGGCTTCCCAGTGCCAGAGGGCAGGGACAGATGGGATATTAAGGAATTCTATGCTGAGCAGACTGGAGCTACTTAAGGTCTGGAATGAATCCTTGTTAGTGGCCTGCGAGTCAAGAGACACCCATGGCCAAGCTGGGCACTGAACCCCTCTCTCCAGTGGTGCCTTTGGAGTCTCCTTGATTCCACAGGCACCACGGGGCAGTGACCTTCACCAGTCATGTCTTTCATGGAAGTCCACAAGCCTCCAGGGAGATGAGAACAGCTTGCAGGAGGAAGGCTTTGATAAGAACTAGAGGATGAGCCAAGCTAACAAAAGAACTAATTGCTACCAGCACAAAAAAAAAATCACCAAACAAACTGAAAAAAAAATCTGTCTATTCCTGTAGCTGAGCTCTGTGTTCTGCCACAAGCTCAAGACAAGAATCACTGTCACAAACAGCCACGGACAGTGTGTGGGTTTCTGTCTGTGCAACAGTCACAAGCTTAAAAAATTTATTGATTTCATAATTAAGGAACTCTGCAATACATAAAGTTAAAAGCCGTGCAAACATATACACAGAGACCACATAAAGATAAACAAACATTTAGATTTAACACAGCATAAGTGCAATAATCACCCATAAATGTAGTCATCACCAACTGTTTAATATAGATCAGTAGCAAACAAAAGAATAGATGGGATGGAAATTATTATTTGTACTAGGGGAGCTGCAGAGGCCACAAGCAAGATCACATCTCTGCTGTGGCAAGGCAGCACCCACATACATAATGAGAGGCAGAACCGGCTGCAAACAGCTCCAAAATTAAGTCCAAACTTGAGAAGAGAAGCGGTGGAAGGAGGGATATGCTCCCATCTGAAGGTCACCACCCTGCCAGGGCAAAGCTGAGCCCTCCTGACGCCCAGATCCGCCTCCACCACCCAGCATACAAATGACATTAAGCTGGCAATTGGTTTTATTTCAGGCATAAAATAAAATTGTCAGGCAAAATAATACGATTCTTTCCCAGGCTGTTTTTGGCAAGGGCAGAAGTGCTTTTTCAGCCTGTGGCTGTGGGAGACCTGAGTTCAGGGAACACCTACCCAGGGTGTGGGGAGAGACTCTGGTTTTCCTTCTTTTTTTTTTTTTTATCCATGCTTTTCTGCTCTTTGGACATCACAAAATGCTCACTGAGCAGGAACCACAAACAAGGTGTCCCAGCAAGAACCTCTCAGGGTCATTTTTCTTCTGCTACACCAGTCACAGGGCAGGATTCATCTCATTTGACTGCAGATGTTTATATTTAAGATACTCACCTCAAAGCCTCCTTTGATGCTCAGCAAAAAAAAAATTTTTAAAAAATTCCTTTTTAGCCTTTTAGGGAATATTTAGGCATTTATCCAAGGCATGGCAGCCCCTGAGTGTTGGCTGAGGGGTATCTGCAGGGGGGTCATGCCTGAGCTGGGTGCCAGGTGTGACCACCTTGCTGTAAGTGTCCCAAATCCAAGCACTCCCCCTTCCCAACCCCAGCAGGAATTTGGAGAACCCTCTCCCACCTGCCAGAGGAGCATCACAGGGGGCCACAGGAAGGATGGGGAGCAGGATAGGCTCAGCCTTGATCATCACTCTCTGCATTTGATTGTCTTTTGTGCTGCATGGGACATTTTCTCTGCAAGATGCTGCCTGTCGCATCTTCAGCACGATCCTCTGATGAGTCTTTCATGGTTTCTCAAGCTCCTTGAGAATAATGAAGGCTAATTTATCACCTTAAATTACTGCAGGATCTTAAAGCCATGAGGAAAAATGTCTGTGCTTTATTTCTTCCGTTTCCCACCCTCTCTCCCTCTGCTCTTTGGTCCCGGGATGGGCTGAACGTGTCGAGTTTCACGTTCCCCGATCCCCCCGAACAGATTTTTCAGAAATAAAGACAACTCCTGTACCTCTGTAATTAAATATTAAAAGCCCTTGATTAAAGAGCCATAAATCACTGAGAGGCCTTTAAATTTCTAGAATGTCTCGTGGTCTGGCATGTACTGATGGCAGTCTCATGCTCGTTTGGCTTCAGTGGGGAGAGACACCTCTCCACAAATATTGGCCATCAGACATTGATCTCTCTGATAATGGGGAAGGAGTGAAAACAACATTTAAATCAAGCTAAGAGAAGTGTCCTGGTGGGACAAGGCCTGAGCACTGGGGCTTGTGTCCTGGAGGAAATGGTATTTCTGGTGCAGCAGGTGTAGCACAGGGAAACTGTGATTAACAACTACCTGGGCTAGTGGAAGGTGTCCCTGCCCATGGCAGGGCAGTGGAGTGAGATGGTCTTTAAGGTCTCTTCCAACACAAACCTTTCCATGATTCCCTGATTTTTAACTGTGGCTCTGTCCTGGTCCATTCTATGACTCCTGTGGTGGGTGAAGGCAGGGCTGTGGTATCTGCTGGAGCAGAGCAAAACATCCTGAGGAGATCCATAATTCCACCTGAGACCCCCCCAATGGCTTTGCCTCTTTCAGCTGATGTTCTTTAACCCATCTGATGTTCTTTGACCTCTCCTGATGATTTAACCCACCAGGAGTCTGTTCCTGATGATCTGGGATGCAGGTGGGAGGTGGCCAAACACACCCACATCCTCTCTGGCCACAAGGACTTACACATCCAGGATCTGGTGCTGCTGTGTGCATGGAAACACAGAATCATTAAGGTTGGGAAAAGACCTGTGCAGGAACACTGGGTCAGGGACATGTCAGAAAAAAACCACTTGCAAATTAAATCTTGTTTTGGAAACCCTCCAAAACTCCCTCCCAAAACCTGGTCTACCAGAACATGCAGCACTGCTCACCAGTCAACTGGATCCATTCATCCTCTGCTGCAGGTGAGTTTAAAGCAATGAGTCAAAATATGGCAGGGAATTTAATCATTTGGAAATGATGTGAAGGAAGGGAGGGTCAAACCTGCTGGATAATTTATTCATTACTAATATTTCCAGAGGCTGTAATTGAGGTGCTCTTTTAATTGTCCCAGCCACTCCAAAAAAAAACACAAAAAACCACCAGCTTTTCTAATAATGGCTTCGAAAGTAACTGTCATTCAGCTGTATAAACCTCTATCAAAGTTGGCTTTTGACTGGCTGATGGTATCACCCACTGCCTTGACTTTATTTTAGCTTATTAAAATTGATCCTAAATAAACCTGATATGCCCCAAATTATTTTTCCTTAAATTAATTGGACTGCAATTTGTTCTCAGCTAGATTTGCTGCCATGTTGCATCTCGCAATGCAAACACGAGTTTGTTGGGTCACTCTAATTAATTTGATTTTGTATCTCAGCCCTCCTACCCATCACCAGCACTAAATGGAATTATTTAGAAATAACAGAGATAATGCTGGCAAAATAACATGCCGTGACAGGACCAAGCTTTGCTTCTTTAGGAGGAAAAAAATAAATCATAATACACAACATATTGAGGTAGTTTATTTTTTGATTAAATGCTTCTGCTTTGCCTCGGCATTTATCTTTCTGAGACAGCTCCAGATCAGACCAAATGCATCATTCCATTAACATCATCTCTCTGTACATTTGAGTGGGGGTCCCCAGGTAATAAAGGGTTCCAACGTGCATGGCCAGCTTACACCTCCAGCAGCTGCTGTTCCTGAAGTGAGGATTTGTCCAAAGGTGTCAGGAGGTGGGAAGGGAGGGGGAGAAAGGGATGCTGCTGCCCGGTTGTTGGGTGAGGAGTCAAATGGCTTCAAAGAGATGGAGTGGAGCTACTTAATTCACAGGCCGTGATGGAGGCATTGGGGCCAGGAGCTGCACGAGCTGAGCTGGGTTTGAAGAGGTGATGTTGAGTCGCTTTGACACAAGTGCTGAGCAACTTCGTGATGTGAGGCAGCCCTGCAGGCAGAGAGCTTGGTCTGGGTGGAAAGGGGAATGGGAGAGAGGCAGGTGTTGCAGATGATCCAAAATATGAATCGGAGAATCAGAATCGACTGGGGAGGGAAAGCCCTCCGAGATCACCCAGCCCAAGCCTCACCCCAACCCTGCTGTGGTTCCCAGCCCATGGCACTGATGCCACATCCAGCCTGTCCTCAAACACCTCCAGGGACGGGGACTCCAGGGAAAACATTCCTTCCCCATGTCCGAGCTGCCCCTGCCCTGGCACAGCTCAAGGCCGAGCCCTCTTGTCCTCCTGCTGGTTCCCTGGGAGAAGAGCCCAATGCCCACCTGGGAGGAGTTTGGGATGGACAGGTTCCCCAAAGGAGCACATGATGGTTTGGGTGGTAGAAAATAACCAAAATAATCGTGAGTGTGAGAAAGGTCAGTCGTTGCCCTTTCTGCTGTCCCTGAGTGAAGGAGCTCTTCCCATGAGGTTGGGAAGTGGAGAAAGCAGAGAGGTGGAGATCTCAGCATGATTTAGACACAAGTTAAATGCTGATGATGGGAACATCCACAGGAATAATAGAGAAATTCTGAGGGTGTTCCCCTACAGAGGGGAAGCCTCTTGTCCCAGAGTTTGCTTATGTGACTGTGGGTGGTGGCTCCAAACATCCTCAGTGTCTGCAATCAAAGGCTGAACTCCAGACCAACATCCTGATCTGCCTGGCAATTTGTATCCACTCAGAGGTGGAAAGAGCTGAAAAAAAAATGGGTTTAGAGGGGAAAAAAGGTTAGAATTTGTACTCTTCAAGTGCTGCATCATCAGTTAATAGCGCTGCAAAGGGGTCACAGGTCTTCAAAACTGTTCTCTTGCACGGCTCATTTTCACCACAGGTGGATCCACCCAGCACAAGGTCAGTGTGTTTTGTATAGGTTCTACCAGTAAACAAAGTGGAGGAGGCAGCTGGCCTGTTGTTATATGTGTGTATATATATTTTTTTTAAGCTTTTAGGAAGGGCTGGCTGAACAAGCCCCACTTCAGCCTTAGAGAGAGAAGACACTCTTGTGAATATGGGAGCATGTTAAGGGGTGCTTTTTAAAGGGCCCAGCAGCACCTTTGTGTGTGTCATCCCAGGGTGCTGGTGTGACTGTGTACCAACTATTTAACGAGTGATCTTGCTCATCAGGGAAATGTCTTTCTCTTCCCCTTCCCATTTATGTCTTCAGTCACCCTGTTCCACTCCCCCCTGTTTTCTGTCATTTCTCCTTCTGTTCTTCCTCTCTGATACCATGGTGATGGAGCTGACATATAAGAATAGCTATTCTTCACTGGGGTTCCCACAGCATCCCAAGATGAGCTTATGCTTCTCCCCCTCTCTGTCTCCCACGTTCACTAAGTGGGTAACTCTCTGTGCTGCCAACCCCACATGCTAAAAAATATGGGCTAGCCTCCCCCCCCTCCTCCCTCCCTCCCATCCCCATGCAATTGGCTTAAAAATCATGAATTGCAGCAACAACCGGGAAAAAAAATCACAAATGTTGGGCTTGGTTTGTATAATTTTCTGCTATTTTCTTCGAGCCTGGTGTTCCAAAAAAATAAATCCTTCCCCATGTGCTGCCTATCAGAGCCCACTGCTGATTTGGGGCAGTTTGACAGGCAGTGAGATGATTTTAGTCCTGAAAGTTTTTGGGAGTGGGTGGCTGGGTGGATGTTCCCTGAGTGAGGAAAATGCCAAAGCTACGTAGGAAAGAGGCTTTATAAATATCCCTATTGAGGAGTAGCCACGAGTGACGTCCACAATTAGCTGTGAGATTTTTGTAGGCTGTAAATTGTATTTTGCATATCCTTTTCCCAACGTCTGAGGGAGGCAAACTTCCCAAAATACCTTTCTAGATTATTACCAACTGCAAGGGCTGGGCAGGACTGGGTCATCCTGGGAAAAATCTCTAGCCTGGCTCCTATCCTGTCTCCTGCATTTCTGGTACCCACTGGAGCATCCCCCAGGAGCTGCATCACAGCAGCAAGTCTGACCCAGGTTCTGAAATCCCAAATTAAAGCCCTAATCTCTGGATTAGGCCCTTCCTCTCTTTAGGCTGGCCTGTTTCCTTTTGGATTTCTTCTGATTTGAGAGTTTCTTCTCCTTAGCTTATCCAGCAGCCCCTTTCAGTGCCATGTGCCCCCAGTGTTGGCATCCAGCCTTCCCCTCTCACCTCCCAGACTTCAGCTCCTCCTGCATGTCCCTGACCCGCTTTCCTCTGCCTTTCCACCCATTTCTCCATCTCATCCCTCCACCCCCAAAACCTCCCCACTCCTTATCTCCCCCCGGTGCTCTCCAGCCCTCCG
This sequence comes from Lophotriccus pileatus, assembly GCA_035583135.1. Lineage (NCBI taxonomy): Eukaryota > Metazoa > Chordata > Aves > Passeriformes > Tyrannidae > Lophotriccus > Lophotriccus pileatus. The sequence continues at coordinate 1,240,290 of JAWWES010000041.1, forward strand.
GAGCAGGGATTGATTGCTCTTCCTATTGGTATTGTCCTCCAAAATGAAAAAAACAATGAATTTGTCTGACTTTCCCTGGTTGTATCTTATCACTCCACCTGCCTGCTCCCAATATTACTCCCTTTCACTCGTCTCCTGCGGTTTAAAGTAGCCCCTCTCAGGCGTCCCCTCATTTAATTCGACAGCCCCAGCCTGTGTTTTATGCTCCCCTTCTCATTATGGGCTGACTGCTCCCCTGGCTCCCATCTCAGCCTGCCCCCGTCCATCTGCCCCTCTCCCGTGTCCATCCCCCTTCTGTTTTGTTTGGACAAACGACAGCCAGGGTGTGACCGGCGGCGATAATGGTCGGCAAATATTTGAAGGGAGAGGGAGAAAAATCGTCCCCTGGGGAGTTTCCAGGGGGAGGGCAGAGGGTGAGTGGAGGGACGGCTCTGCAGTTGGCGGGGAGGGGGGAGGCTGGGACAGTGGGTGGGTTGGGAAGATGTGCAGATGATGCTGTCGGCCTCAGTACATCATAAATCCCCCTCTGGGTGGACGAGGGATGTGGGATGAGCATCCTTGGGTCTACTTGGAAAGACAGGCTCCACCTGCCTTGCTGGTAAGGTGGAGATGGGAAGGGACAGAGAAAGGAGAAAAAAATAAGGAAATTACAACAAAGAGAGGAAATTTGGGCTGAATAACTCTGGAAATCCTCCTGTAACTCAGCTGAGGTTGGTGAACTACTGTCTGAATCCAGGTGCTGACATGGACTGGGGCACACACCGGGAAGAAGGAGCTCTGGAGAGGGAGGGGACAGCCAGACCCTGCAGGGCTCTGAGGCTCCTGTGAGTTGCTGGGTTTGACCCTGGGACGGTGTGACAGGAGATTTTGCTTCCCCCCCCAAGAAAAACTTCCAAACAAGTGGGGAAAAAGAAATTAAGGCAAACCTCACCTCTGCTTGACACTGCACTGTGTCTGCTAAGGGGCTGGGAAGGGTCAGGCATTAGATAACCGAGAAAAATGTTATTTAATAAATGCCCTAGTAAGAAACCTGCCAAAAAAACCTGTCCCTGCAAGGACTGGCAGGGAAGTTCAGGGAGTTGCCTGAGGCTGTGCAGCAAATCAGTGGCAGAGGAGAAAGGGCACCTTGCACAGCTCTGCTCCATGCCAGGACACCTTATTCTCAAATAAGCCAGTGTGCAAAACCCCGGGACTCCAAAGGAATATTGGACAAAGCACAAATGGAGAATGGCTGAGATGGACCCTCTCAAGGGCTTTTTCTCTGCCCCTCGTTAGAAACTGGCTGCAAAGATGCTACAAACACAGGGCAAGGCAGTGGTCAAGTGACCAAGTGACACAATCCTCTTTCCTGGGAACTTCTCTTACACCTTTTTGACAGCACTTCTGTCTCATTTTCTATCGACACAACCCTTCCTGAAGTTGATAAAGCTGCCAAAATCCTGTAGTGTGACGCCCCCGGCAGCCAGAACCCAGACCAAGAACTGAGCTCACCCTGGCCCTCCCCGGGATGTCACAGCGACAACGCAGAGCCCTGGACGAGCTTTAGACCGGCTCGCCGTGAATTCCCCCCCCTCCACCAGCATGATGAAGACATCCTTTGTCAGCGGCGGGGACGGTGACAGCTCCCCAGGAGGGGCCAATTTTCTTCCGTGCCTCAACAGAGAGGGGAGAGTTGGAAGGACCTGAAAGACTGGCTGGCAGAAGGGAGTGAAAAAGAGACCTGGAGGAAAAAGATCATAAGTTAGCTGCCCTCTCCCCGGGCTGGTTGGTTTGGTTTGGGTTTTTTTTAATAAGGTTTCGCCCGGTTTGAGGGGTTTTGGGGCTGCCACCAAGCGCGGTCGCTGCAGGTGGCGCTGCGATGTTGGGTTTTAGCGGTGGCTGCGCTCGCTCGAGCCCGGAGCTTTTATCACCAACCAGCTCCGGCTTTCAGCAACTTAAATACCGTGTTGCTTTAACAAACTTGTAAAATGGCGGGGTAAAAATAATGATAATAAAATCCCCAAACAACCCAATTTAGATTCTTACTTCTCTCTCTTTTCTTTTCCCCCTCCCTGTTCTTCTTTCTTTAAATTAGCTCCTCTGCTTTGTTATTGGAGTCTCAAAGTGTACAGATGTATATCCTTGGAAAAAATAGGTGTTTTCTCTTCTTTGGGTGCTGATGGGAGTGATCCCTTTGTGTGGCTCAGGTAATAAGGCATGAAATGAAAGGATGTGTGTGCTGTTTGCTGCCTGCAAACCTCTCCTGCTTGCTGGAGAGGGAGGAACTGCAGAGGGATGCAGAGATGCCGTTGGCACCCAGGACTTCATGAGCCATGGAGGGTGTTTTTGGGGCAGCAGGAGGGAAAGCAGGTGGTTTGGATGAAGACAACACGATTTTGCCTCTTCCCAGAGGATGCTGAGAGCAGCTTGGGTGCTGTTTGGTGTGTTTTCCCCCAGGAACGGAGCACTGTGGGGGTGCCCAGGTTCTCTCCATGATTTTTTGCTGTGAGCTGGGAGGGAGGGGGAGAAATATCCACTTGATGACAACAGGGTGAGCCTGAACCCTCCTTGTCCTTGGGCCTTTTTACTGCAGCTATTCACGGGTCAGGGGAGGTCATTTGGGTTTTCCAGCCCTAACCCTTTTCCGCCCCCGCTGCCCAGTTCATGAAAAGGCCTATAAATAAAGTCCCATTTGTCACTCACTCCTTCATGAACCCAAACAGCACAGGCATATATTGACTCATGCCATTGTCTTAAGAAGCAGAAAGAACTCGTCTTAATTTCTTCCTTCCCACCAGATAGCAGGAAGTAATCTCGGCATATCCAGATTATCCCTGTTTAGCGGAACAGCCTGCTCTTAAATGGAAGACCGAATTTCCCAGAGACTTTCATATGTTTTTATTAAATGGAGCTGCAAGCCAGACTGGACATTAAATAATACTGTACTGCTCACAACAGCAGTGATCTTTAGAGGTTACTAACCTGCCATTGTATCTCTCAGATTTCTGTCTCGCTCTTCCGTTGTCATTTTGCTGTGTTATTACTCTTCAGGCTTCACATAGTATTCATTTCTCTGAATGAAAACAAATGACTCCTTGCAAGAGGCAGGAGATAAAGAATAATAAATACATTTTATGCACCACCTTAAAAAGAAAAAAAAAAAAAAAAAAGGGCTCTGAATCCCCATCCATCCATCAGGAAATGTAAACCAGAGCTCAGGCAAAACACACACAGGCACGCTCAGGCACGAGCCCGGGAGATAAAACTTGTTTTAAGGAAAACATGATATTGTTTAAAAATAAATATCTCGCAGGATGCAAATAGACAGCCCCCGGCCCCCGTGTTTTGTGGCATAAATTTAAGATAATTAAAAATACAAAGCTCGGATTAAGCCCGATTTTCTGTGAATGGGAGAGGCTGTGGGGAGGAGGGGGAGTCCTGCCGTGCCTGGTGCTGTACAAGCTGCCCCGGAGAGGCAATTCCTACCTCCAGAGGGGCAGTCCCTGCCTCTGATCGTGGATATTGATTGCCGTGAGGGGTGGGACCCTCTTCACCCCCCGAATCCCTGCTGGGTGCCTTCACCTTCTGCTGGGGAGGGGGAAGCTGCAGGATCACACCCAGAGTTTCCCCCTCTCTGTCCTGATGGGCCAACACTCCTGAAAAGAACCTCTTCCCTTCACTTCCACTCTTCCCTAGACCTTTTCAAGGTGCCCATCCTCGTGGCATCAGGGCTCCCAGGGGAGGGAAGGCAGCCCTGTTGCTACGTGCTGCCATCAACGCCCTGAGAGCACCCCCTTCCTTCCCACCATCTGCTGTCTGCTCCGCTTTTGGCTGGAGGAGAGTCCGGGCGTTACCTGCAGAGAGGACATCGGGGCTCTGCACGGTGGGAATGAACTTGTGGAGCGGGACCTGCTCCGTGGAGCGTCCTGCTGGACACCAAACTCAGGCAGGAAGCGCTAATAGCTTTTAAAAAATACTATTATTCCTGCGGCTGCCGGGAACGAAAGGAAGCCCCGGCGAGCGGAGCAGCTTGCGGCCGCTCTCCAGGATTACTGCTCACCCAGGCTGAGAGATTGATCTTCCTCTGAGCCTCCCCACGCCCGCTCTGATCCGCTCCCCTCCTCGGTGTGTCCAAGCCGGAGGAGAGCAGCGGGGCACAGGCTGGAGAGGGAAGGGAAAACAGATGCCAGAGCCGGGAAGGGCTTTTCTGGCGAAGGGATGGAGGGGAGGCAGCGAGATGAGGTTGATTCCTTGAGTGGGTTTGGGGTTTTATTTTTTTTTTTTTCTTTTTGGGCAGAGACGTTTCCCAATTAGCCCAATCAGGCTGGAGATCCTAGGTGTCAGTAGTGAGTAGGAGCGAGGGAAGGCACAGGAGGAGGAATCCAGGCAGCCGGAGTTCCAGCCGTGGGAGAGTGGCGGCGGCGGCGGTGGCAGCCCCGGGCGCGCCGGGAGGCGGCCCCGCTCCCCTACCCGTCCCCATCCCCATCCCTTTCCCCATCCCTTGCAAACTTTAGGACGACGAAAAGCGGCTCGGGGGATCCCCTCTCCAGAGACAACCTGCGCTCCTCCGCCTTCTCCCCTCTCCCAGAGGTGGGTGGGCTGGAGAAAAGGAGGAGCAAGCGGCCACTCTCTCTGCAAAGATAAAAAAAAAAAAAAAAAAAAGGAGAAAAAGAGAAAAGGGATAGGAAGGGATTTTTATTATCGCTTTAATTTTTTATTTATTATTATTTTATTATCCCTCCCTGCTGTGTCGGGCTGGCGTTGCCGCCGCACTTCCACACCTCTCCGGCTTTTTAAATTTTTTATTTATTTTTTTTATTTTTTTTTTTATAGGAGGGGAAGAGGGGTGTGTGCCTGCGCGTGTGCCTGCGCTGGCAAAAGAGCCGGGGTGTCCAAGCCCGCTCCCGCAGCAGCCACCATCGGCGAGGAGGAGGGCTGGGGAGGAAGGGCTGGCGAGACAGCCGCAGTGCGAGCCCTCCCCGGCGGGCGGGAGGCCGCGGTGCCGGGCGCCGAGCCGGGCATGGCCCCGTAGCGCATCCCCTGCCTGCAGCCCGCCTGCCTGCTCCGCTGCCTGGCTCCCCCCCACTCCTTGCTGATTTACAGGCGGGGGGGTGGGGGGGAAGGGCTGGGGGAGGGAAGGAGAGAGGGAGGGAAAGAGGGAAGGGGTGATTTGGGGGGGGAGTGAAAACTGGAGCTGCGTTTCCCCCCCCCCCCTCCGCCTTCCCGCCCCGCGCCTCCCCCCCCCCGGCTTTGGGCGAGCCAGACACGGTTTGCCCAGTGCAGAGAGAGGGGCTCCGTGTTCCGCCTCCGTGGAGTATTTGGGATTGGAGAGAGTGACACACACACACACGCACACACACACTCACACACGCACACAGAGACCATCTGCAGTGTCAATGCGGCGCCTGCTCTGAAGACTGAAGTGGGGGGAAAGGAGAAGAGAAAAAAATAATATATATATATATATATACACACCAAAAGCCACCCAAAGCAAGCGAGGAGCACTGCCAGGTAAGGAGCCCCCCCGCCCCGCCCGGGCAGCAGGGGCTGCGGGAGGATCCCCGGAGGATGCCCCGGGAGGGCCGGCGGGGCTGCAGCGGTACCTGCCCTGCACACCTGGCGGCCGTGGAGCGGGGGCCCTGGAAGGGGCTGCTCCCCACCCCCGGGTCCTGGGGAGGGGGTCGGGGCTGGCGGGCAGGGACCCCCGCGGACAGCGGGCTGAGCCGGGGGGCTCGGGCACGGCCCCTCCGCCCCTCCCGGCCCGGCTTGCGAGGATGCTGAGGGTGAGGGTCGCAGCGGGGAGCCCCCTCCTCCACACCCCCAGCGCGCAGGGGACGCGGTGCCCGGTGTTCCCCCGTCCCCGGGTCCCCGATGGCTTTTCCCCCCATACATAGGGCTCAACTTTTCTCCCCGGGGGTAGCGGCTCCAGCGGCGCAGCCCGTCCCTCATCACCCCCGGCTGCGGATTTTCCTCCCCTCGGGGGGTATTTTCCCCTTTCGGTGCTCCAGCGCTTTTCCTGGGCGAGGGGCTGGAGGTATTAGCAAACTTTTCCTGCTCCCGATGAGGTTGCAGCTGGACAGGGCTGGAGGCAGAGCCCTATTCCCGGGAAGGATAACACCTCCCGGGTGACCGAGGGATGGGGACACGGGCCACCCCCGGTGGTGAGCACCTAGGAGAGAAGGGGAGACCTCTGTCCTTTCCCTTCCTGCGAGCTACTGGGGAGTTTTCCTGCCCAAATCCCGGCTGCGGAGTCAGCGCTGCTAAACCTCCCTCCTTCCCTCGGTGCATGTGTTGTGCTGCAACCGAAACCTGCGTATTGATGCTCTGCGTTTATCAGACATATGCCCTTAAATTATGTAGACAGCGAGAAGTGATCTAAACACCGAGCTGCACATGGTTTTGGTGGAAATCTAATACTCCGGCAGCAGATGAGTTCCTCCCAGATAAACAAACCCACTTGCTCAGCCCCAGCAGGGCTAAGTGCTGTTTGGGTTTGTAGTGGCTGCATGTGGCTGCTCCATCCCCAGCCCAGAACAAACCCTCCTCCTCCTGGGGCTCCATCTGCTCCCGGTGCCGGGAAGGGATGCAGCCAGCGTTCGCCGTGCTGGATGCGGCTGTAGGACCTGCAGGACTCGCCTTCGTGGAAAGGACCAGGTGGAGAGCGCGTGGCTGTGCTCCTCTCCCGTAAAACTTCCACCCCGCTTTGCTTCACAGCCCTGCCGCCGGGCAGCCGTGCTGTCAGCTCGCTGGAAACGCACCTGATTTTCCATGGCTTCCCTCCGCTGCCGGGATGCGATGTCTGGGATGAGAGGTTTTGGGGAAAGCGAGCGGGTTCTGAGGCTTTCCAGGTGGTGGGGGTGAGTGGTGCAGAGGGAAGGTTTGGACCGGGACCCCCGGGATTGCTGGGGGATGCTCTTGCTCCGCGGGAACAATGACGGTGTCAGGGGATTTTTACAGCCGATGCAACCGCTCGCAGCCTTCTAGGGACTTATCTTGAGCGTGCACCAGTTCTGTACAAATATTTTGGGGGGCATAATGCATGCTAACTTATTTTCTCCATCCGTCCTCTGTTTCGCCCGGGTCTCATTCATAGAAACCGGTGAAACCCGCCAGCGGGCAGGACCAGCGGAGCGAGGGGTTGCTCTGCCTTTGCCGTCTCGGGGATTTTAATTACGGCGTGTGCATCCCAGTGTGAGATTAGGTGCTTTTTCCCCTGGCTAAGCCGCTGGCTCAAGGTCCAGGGCGTGCGAGCAGCGTTTTGTTTGCGGTTGAATTGCCTAGGGGAGGTGTGTGCTTGTTTGTTTGTGTGCGGGATCCTTCGCTAGAGCCGGGCTTCCAGCGGTGCAACAGATGTGTGTCTGCTTCCCGTGTGCAGCCAGGTTTGAACATTCAATCCCAGCCCCGTCACGAAAGCCTGGGATTTTCGTCCCTCCTGCGCCCAGACCCACCCTCCGTGGGGGTGTCTCCTTTCCGAAAGGACCAGTCCAAGGCTTTTTCCTTCTGTCCCATCCTAAACGTGCGGCGCTCGGCGACATCGATACGATGCGCGATAAATGACAGCCGCATGATCTAAGTGTTGTTTATGTCCAAGACGGGTGTTTTAAAACCCAGGCTGTTGATCAATCACGGTGCCGTTGGGGAAGCATTTTGCTTGATGATTGCAACTGCCTTGTAGGCGCTGAGGGCTGGTGTTAAATCTGCTCAGCGAGCAGCCCAGCACCTGGCGAGCGGAGGGATGAGCGCTATCGCAAATCCAGGGGGAGATGCTGAACTTCTCTACAGGGAGAGGAGATAGTCGAGCCTTCCCCCATGCCTTCACCTGCCAGCATCCCTCTCTGCGCCGCGGCGAGCCTGGTGCTAGACAGCCTGTGGATGTGGCAAAGCCAAGGGCTGAGCACAGGCACGGGAGCGGCTGAGATCCCTCGCCGGGAAGGCAGGCGCCGTCTTTGGCAGCCGAATCCCGGGAGGGCACCGGGCTGCCGGAGCCGGTTTCTTGTCGAATCCTCTACTTTTGCAGGCTGAGGAGGGGAGGAGGGACGCAGCAGCCCCTTTTGCGTTACATCTTTTTTCCTTTTACCGAACTGCTTTGTCTCTGCCTCCCAATTTCCTCGATGCCGAGAGGCTGCAGCAGTAAAAACCAACCTCCCTCTGGCAGCGCCGGGGTTCAGTTAGCGAGCTCACACGCCCCGGGGTGAGGAGCCCTGCGAGGTCTTACGGCGCTCGGGTGTGACGAGGGTTAACGCCGTGTAGGAATTAATTTCTCATTTGGAAGGGAACTCGGAGAAGCTCCCTGCGAAGCCGAGAACGGTGCTGGCACCGCAGGCTCGTGCTCCGCGCTGGGATCCTACGCGGGGAAGGGGGTGTGTTGGAGGTAGGGCTGTTGAGTTTCGGAGTTCGAGGTGCCAAAGTTTGTGGCTTGGCACTGCCTACACGTGTTTTCGAGCAAGATGGTGTGCCGCCCTGCGAATCACTTGGCTCCTCCTGATTTGTTATTCACAATACTCCTTTATGAGGTCCCCCATGGCTGAGATTGAGACCCTGTGGCTGAGACTGAGACCCCACATCACCCCTTTGTGGAGGGGACTCAGAAGCCTCACGTCTTGCCCATGAATTCCCCTCCACAAGCAGGGATGTGTTTTGGATTATGAGTTTCCCCTGGTAAAGCCCTCAAACTGCTTGATGCTCAAATAAAAAGCCCTTTCTGGTCCCCACCAATGTGACTAAAGGCTTCAGAGGGCTCTTTCTTACTCCTTCTTGCTTGCAAGACTCACTTAATGGACACCAACCGCTCCAGGCGCCCAAGGCAAGGAGACTTCCCGTCTGTGCAGAGAAGTCTGGGCAACCCACTGACTTACTGCAGGGCATCAGTGATGAGCGTGCTTCCCTGCATGACTGTCTTCATGTGAGAAGTGCTTTATATCCTTTAGCTCTGAGCTCTCAAGGAGCCTGTGACAAAAAAACAGAGGGGAAAAAAAAAATTACATAGGGCCGCCCGGATGTTTCTTGCTCAGGCTCTGAGGGTTTTAAAACAGTGAGAAAGTGTTCTCTCCTTCCCCATGGTGTGGGTTGGGAAACTGAGGCACAGAGAGGCAATTTATTGACAGGAATTCTCACTCATCACCACGAAACGCAAACTGAACCCCAAGTTTGATGGGGGGGAGCAGCGAGTGGTGTCCTGCCTCCAAGACTGGGGCTTCAACAGCCAAGAGCAGTCCTTGGTCACAACAGGACACTTTCAAGGTTGAATTTTCTTAATTAAAAAGAAAAAAAAGGTGTTTTGAAATGAGACAATATCATAGAATGGTTTGGGTTGGAAAGGACCTTAAAAATCATCTAGTTCCACCTCCTTGCCGTGGGCAGGGACAACCAAACATCTTGGGTTAGTGGATTGGCCTGGGGGCAGCTGTGCCCTCATGAACCTTGGTCCTTGTGTCTTTTGAAAAATATGGTACAAAATGCTTTTAATCACCTTTGGGAGTGGAGAGATCATTGCAAAAACGATGCACTGAGATACCTACAGTGTGTGTGGTGATTTTCTGGAGCTGGCATTCCTCCTTGGGGCTTTTTTTTTACCCATTCCACAAGAGCTGTCTGGGGTTTTTTTGTTCTTCACGTGTGCATGAGCTCTGTAACTTTACCCCATCCTTGAGTGGTTGGATCTTGTGAGGTGCTGAGCAGTCACCCAGATAAGAGGTGCCAAGTCTGCATCCCCTGCAACAGGAACCAGAGTATTGTGTCATCTGCCCTGCTCCCTTTCCTTTATAAAAAAACCCTCTGTGAGCCCTTAGAGATGCTCTGAAGGCTTTGAACAGGCACCCCTTTATTTGAAAACCCAACTTTGCTTAAGACACCTGCGGGCTGTGCAGCTCCAGCTGATATGAACCTCGCCAGGTGATTCCTGGGTCATGGGAAGCCAACTTTTTGCTGAAATATGATGTTTCCAGCTGTTTCCATCTCAAATTCTTTGTAGAAGGCACCAAGTTCTCAGAGCCTGAAGACCTGAGTGAATGGTTTGACACCCCCATCCCCACTATGCTGCAGGTGGCTTTGGCCTTACCTGGGGGAATCACTGGAAAGAGAGAGGTCATTTGCAGACTCTGTGACTTACTTTTACTCCAGACTTTGCTGCTAAGAGGGTTTTACAATGTTTTTTAGATACTTCATGCCACGAAACAGAAATCCAGATGCAAAAGTCAAGAGGCTGAGATTCCCAGGTTTCTTTTGCAACAGGGATAAACAAAACCTCCCACGAAACATGGCTGGATTTGCACCGACGACCCAAAAAGGAGACCTTAAATTGCCAAGTCTCCTGGTTTCCATCCTGCTCTCTGAGTTTCCTTTCAGCTCTATTATCCATACATGAGTGGTCTGCTGGGGCTTTCCCACCCAGCCATTGGCAATAAATTTCCAGGAGCTGACTGGCACTTGAATTTGCCTTGTCCTTCTGACAGAACGAATGTGTGGCTCTAACACAGATAATATGGGATAGGTTTCCATTACAGGCATTTGCATGATATATATCACACACTTCCCCCTCCTCCCTGCTCACGGAAGGGCCAGAGGGATAAATCTTGATGCTTGGTGAACCAACCCTGCACCAAAGGCATGTAAATGTTTATGGAATGAGCCACCACGACCCACGTGTTGTTTCTCCCCGAGCATAAAACGCCACACGAGGGAGGAAAGGTGAGAGCGGTGGAGGTGTTTTATCCCCAGGAATGTCTTCCTGTGAAACAGTGACGTGATGCTCGACTCAGGGGCTGTGTGGAGATGGTTAATATTTATATACTTGCTGTTCCTTCTCAATGAGGAACTTGCACTTGCTGCCAGCAGCCCCCTGACGCTCATTCAGGAAGAGCCTCACTTTTGAGTGTCTCAGCATTCAACCGTTCGGCGACTTGAGTTTGGAGTTATAGGAATGGGAGCAGTGAATTAGCAGTAAATCAAAGCCTGGATGGCTTCATCCTCAGCTTCAGCAAGGTCTAAATTAAAAATATCTTGCCTGGATGAAGCCCTCGTAAGTCAAGCACTGGTGATGTGTCAGTCTGGGCTTCGTCAGAGAGAGCTCAGCCCCTTTGAGGCAGAAGCCATGAAGAGCCCACACACTGATTCCCAGCGGAACTGGGAAATTGCCACTTCATTCCTTCTCTTAAATGTTCTTTCTTTTCTTCCCTTTCCTCCTTTCCCCTGACCCAAAGGGAAGATGGTCATGCTGGGAAGTTGGGAAGAGGTTTGCAGATTCGCTGCACGTGCGTGTGGCCCTGTTTGACTTGGTTAGAGCATATTTGATTGTGAAAAGGGATTTATTTGTTTTGGTTTTGGTTTTGTTGGGTTTTTTTTGGTGACAGGGGATTTGTCTATAATGTGGTGCTGGAAGGAAAACTCATTTAGAGACTAAGGAGGTGTATCTTGTTACAATTGCCTATTGATGGAACAGCAAGTGCTTGGTGTGCTGCTACACGGCTTTATTTTACTTTGAGGAAACTTATCCTGGGCTGCCAAAGGGAGACTTGGGTTTGCTGGAGAGCTGTCTCATGGCCCTGTTGGCATCTTGTTTGCTCATCTATCAAATGGGGGTGGTTTCTTAGAAGTGACTGTCCCTTCAGCCACCATCCAGTAGTTGTTTTGCTCTAATGACCTTTACAAATGACTCACTTTTTGTAAGTGAGATGATAAAAGCAGGGAGGTTCTGGTTGGGAACTCGCTCACCAGCCTGAGGAATAGCATCATGGACAGGGCTAATCGTCACTAATGGCCCCTGTCCCACCCCTGGGCAGTGTCACCTTCCTCTGCTGGCTGGGAAGAGGCTTTCAGAGGTGGTGAGGAACAGGAGACTGTTCTATACTGAAGGAAAAGGCTCTGTCACCACAGCCCTGCCAGGGAGAGGAGGTGAGCTGGGAATACAACCACACCAGTTGTGGAGCCAGTCAAAGGCTCTGCTTGGATTTTTTTTAATCAACAGTCTAAGAGGGAAAAAACCCACCCAAACCCCCACACCCAAATTAGGATGAGCATGTCTGCTTGATGTGCCACCTTAAAAAAAAGCCGTGTTTCTTCTCTGTTTAGGGAAATTCCTTTTATTTGTCAGGGTTTTAGTGCAAATTCCTGTTTCTTGCTAAAAGCAGAGCAACACGTGGAGTTCTGCAAGCTGTTACCCCGAGACGTGTAAGTGTTGGTGGGGGGGCTGGCACTTGCATGGCTAATTTTGGGCATTTCCTCTGTTTTATTGTGTCTTACCCTTTGTACTGTCCCCTTCATGGTGTCTTCTTGGCCAGATGGAGAGGCTGTCCCCTGCCACAGTTTCCTTTCCTTCCAGCCACCCTGGATCCCAGGACTGATTTGGAGGGTTGTAGTGACCTCCATACCTGGTGCTTTTGGGGCTGTTATACCCCCATCACCCCCTGGATCCCTGACTGCGCCCCTCCAGAGCATCCAGCCCCCTCCCAGACAGCTTCCCTGGGGAGGACATGCTCAGAGACAACCTGGAGGGTGAATTCTTGGTTTAAGCCCCACCACTGAAGCCACCTCCAGGAGGGCAGTTGCCTCCTCACCCTGAAGACGGCAGGATGAGCTCTGAGTACTCCTCCTGCGCTGAGCTGCTATGGTGATGAGTTGCTATAGAAACACAGAGTTAGCATTATTATTTATTATTGAAAGGTGCTTCTTTTCAGCTCTTGGTCATGCCAAGAAGACCCCGGTGCTGGGTGTGGGACACTGCCCACCCTGTCCACGCAGGATGGTGGGTTAAGCTGTCCAGCAATCCAGGCTTTAGCCCCGCTGGAGGCAAAGAACCGCGCTGCGCTGGCCCAGCAGGCTGATCTGGTTAAACAAATCCCCCCAGTATGTTCCCGTCACAGGTTCCTGCCTTCGTCAGATCCACCCTTTGGAGGGGGATTTGAGTGAAGCGTTTCATTATAATGAGCTTAGTTATTTCCAAACTGGTAATCGCGTGTCACCATTTGGTGCAAAGGGTTTGCATTAAGTTCTGTAATAATATGTCTGTTCATCCATCACAAATACTGTATTCACAGGACCTTGTAGTGATTGCCTGGTAAATACCTTCCCTTATCTCTGCCTGTGCTGCTCCTTGTTGTTTGCTGAAGTTCCCCCCTCTCCCTCTCTGCAAATCCGTCCCTCCGCGCTGGGAGGCAGGGAAGCTCCTCCGGTGCTCCCTGTCCCCAGGTCCTGCTCTGCCTGAGCCACCCTGGAGCTGGGAATCCTTCCAGGGATGCCTGCAAGATGCCAAGCAGGGCCATTGCTCTGCCTGCCCTCACCATCACTTTCCAACTGCCACGGGTGGGATAAATCCTGCTTTGGGGCTGTTGCTCCCTGTGGATGGAGCAGGTGTGTTCTGTGGGCTGGGTGCTGAGCAATGATCTGCCTGGGAGCTGCAGCAGAGGGTCCTGAATGGACCTCATTTATACAGGACACATCCACTGGTTTTGGGAATGCACAGCTGGCAGTGCAGGAGGGATGCAAAGCCAGAGTCCTGGGTCCCCTCCCTGGAGCCACTGGATTCACGGCTTCCCCTCGAAGCTGGAAGTGCTGCAGAGGTGGCTCTGCAAGGAAACCTCCCTCCCTCCTGCTGTCCTTCACACCCTGGCAGCCCTGAGGATGCTGCAGCCACTGCAGAGGGGTGGCTCGGTGGGGACAAAAGGCTGGGAGGATGGAGGGATGTCCAGAGGGAGGAATGGGGCTGCCTTCCCTCTCTGTCTGGGGCAGGGGAGGGCTTGGTTTTGCTTGCGCAGGGATTAGCAGTGCAGTTCTTTCTTCTTCACCCTCCTGGCTCACTGGAAATTGCCTAGTGGGGAGGAAAAAAAACAAAACAAAAGGAAAGGGGGGTAAAAAAAAAGAAGGAAAGCAACACATTTTCTTGCTGCAGAATTAACAACTGGGAGGTGAAGTTTCAGGGCTGGTCGGTGCAGCTGCAGGGGATGGTTGAGCTCCTCACAGGTGCTGCAGGTGCAGGGCTGGGCTTTCCCTGCAGTCCTTGCAGATGCTCTCCCTGGGGACAGGGTGGGGAGGGATGCAGGAATGGCTGGACCAGTGCAGGATGCTGGGTATGGAAAGACTTGGGCGTGGGGGAATCTCTGCTGTCTCGTGGCGGTTGAATTTCCCTGAATTCCTCCGGGTCTCCACCTTCCCCAGTCTTTGAGGAAACAAAAGGAGGCTCTTTAAAGCACTCCCTCTGGCAGGAATAAAACACCTTCTTTTGCAGAGCCGGCTTCATTGCTTGAAGTCAATCCCTTTGGGCTTTGTATTTTCCTTCTTGGAAGCTGAGCTCCCCGTGGGGAAGGGAAAAAAACACCCGGGGTGCAAGAACAGGGCTGGGGGGGATGGGGGCCCTCCCTGGGAAGTGCAGGTTGGAGGTGGAGGGAAGGATGAGGGGTCCAGTGGAGGGGTCTGGGGGTGAATGCTGACCCCTCACTGTGCCAGAGACCCCTGCATTCCATCCTGCAAGAGCTGTTGTTAGTGTAGGATCACATCCAGCCTGTGTCTGTTGTATTGATGGTTGGGAGAATCCTGCTGGAGTGGGAGATGCTCCTACATGTCCTGCATGTGCCAAAGGAGGGAAGCTGGCTGTGTTTTGGCTGGGTCACCCATGCTGATGTGGGTCTGGAGGGGTTCTATTATTCCTTTTTCTCTAGCCTGAGCTGCAGCTGCAGCTGCTTGGATGTGTGCATTTGGAGAGAAGTCATCCGAGTGGTGGCATGGACTGAGGGAGTCCCCTTGGATCCCAGCTGCTGTGAGACCATCCAGTCTCAGCTTTCTCTCCAAAAGCCCGCTGAGGGAAGACTCATTTTGACCACTGGACTCAGAACATCTTTGCAGCCTCTGGCTTTCCCTTCCTGGCCTCCATGGTGGCTCCCAGAGAGCAGGAGCTGCTCCCCTTGACCAGGAAAGGGCAGGGGGCACGAGGCACCCTTGGAGCTGCTCCCTGTTGCCTGGGTGAGGGATGGAAAAGGGCGGTGAGAGAGGTGAGCCACAAGCAGTAGGAGCTGGATGCTTAAACCACCTCTCATAGCCATTCAGGAGGGATTTTTACCCTCCCTTATGATGGAGTCGCTGCCCTTGCCTGCCTCAGCAAGGCAAGCAGCTCAAGGGGATGCCTCTGAACGAAAGTAACAACTTTTAGGACAAATTCCTCTCTGCATAACATCTCAAAGAAAGCAAGGAAAGGAGATGGGAAGCAGGCCTAATTAGGTAAGTATTCCCCATCAGGCCGGGGAAGGAGCTATCAAGTTGATTCCCATTTCCTTCTTATTTCACATGCCTGATTTTTCCGCCTCTCCGGGAGGTGGTGTGTGAAGTGGGTCTCTCCTTAGCTTGGAGAAGTAAATAATCAGAACATGATGCGCTCCGAAGCTCTTCCAAAGCTTTCAAACCTGGACTCAGCTGAGGATTTTTAGCATCTTCACAACCCTTCCAGCCTTCCAGGAACATTCCAGCATCCTTGAGACCCAGTAGGGATTTATTTCCCCGCTTCATACAAGGGAACCAAGGCACGGGTGGGCAGCAGGATTTGTGTATTCCATGGGTGTCCTGTGGATATTTCTCTCTGTTTTACCTATGCTGCCTGGAAGTAGAGGTGACTTCTTGCCTCCTGGTTGCCTCCCAGTGTAAACCTGGGTGTTTGCAGTGTGAACACGTGGAGGCACCCTGTGCTGCACTGGGATGAGCCCCCCAAATCACCTGCTCCACCCCTAACAGACCCCAGCACGTCCCCACATCCTCCTGGCCGCAGGACCCCTCCCTTTACTCCCGTGTTCCCAAAGTCCCTCTCCCGGCTGTGCTCTCTGTTGCCTCTTAGAACAACACATTGGAGCGTGGGCTGCGATTACGGAGCCATCAACGGGTGCCTGTAACACATTTTGGCAAGGACAGGGGATGGTTTGTGCACCAGCCTGCAAGGGATGCGTTTTTCTCCCCCCTTCCTTGCCTTCCTCCCCCTGCTCTGGATTTTGTGAGTGGTGTTATTAAAGGCTGTCGGGAACTGCTGTCATTGGCACAGTCAATGGCTGACACAAGGCAGCCCTCAGACTTTGACTCATCACACACACACACTCTGCAATGCATGAGCCACAAAAATAAAAGGCAGTTCCTCACGTGCATCACCCTTTTTCCAGCTGTTTGAGCCCTTTTTTCCATTTTTGCATTCATTTCAGAGAAGAAGTCTTGATTGTCCCGCAGTGTAAGCAAGAGATCTGAGTTGCACCATGGGGCCCGCACGTTTCCAGCCCTCTCGTTATCTCCTAGTGAAAGTTGTGCTCTCTTTTTTCCTTAAATACAACTAGATGCATCCATATATATATATATATATCTGTGTGTATGTTTTATACATATACATAAAAATACACATTTATATGCACATTGCTACACACAAATGCAAACTGCACATGGTTAGAAAACGCCAATCTGTTCACCCTGCACTTTTCACAGACTGCTGCCAAGTTTCCCCTCACAGTTCAGGAAAGGTTTTGTAGGTCCAGATTTCTGGAGAAGGAAGAGCAGCCTTTCTACACCAGCCAGAGTTAGGAGGGATTTAGGACAAGCTCAGTTCTCCTTTTTTACTCCAGCATTCCGTGATCAGATGCTGGTGGGAGAGGGATGTTTTCCAGCTTGTAGGGAAGAGAGGGGAGAAAGGAAAGAGTTTGAGGTTTTGCTCCACAGCAGAACTGGGAATAAATAGAGCAGTCTTGGACAAGCCTTTGTGCCTGGGAATGTGGCTCCACTGAGCTTGGCTGCTTTAGTGCTTCTCAGAAGGTGCTGGTTCAGGCTTTGCTGATGGCAAAGGGGTCACTGGGGGGCTGTCAGGGGTGGGGGATGAAGGTTGTGCACTGCTTCTTCATCCCTCCAAGCGGCTCAGCTGGAGCCTGGCCACGAGCACTCAAGTGGGGCAGCACAAGGTGCCACGAGCCTGGAGGACATCCCGAGCAGATTGCAACTCCATGACAATCTGCTTTGCCAGTCCTTGGCTATGCACGGGCTCCTGCTCACACAGACGTTCTCCGTAGCTCCCCCGGTCGATGCACAGGATGCTTTGGTCCATATTTCCCCCCATTAACAGCTTTGCTGGCCACACAGGCTCCTTTCCTGCTCTGCTTCCTCTCTTTTCCAGATATTTGTGCATGTTTAGGATAATTTTCATGCTTTTCCATCCCTGTACAAGGATATGTAGAAGTTACAGTGTGATGCTCGAAGGCTTTTCTCTTGGTTTCACTTGGTGATTGTCTCCCCTCCTGTCTTGCTTCTTCTTCCCTGGTAACAGAGGCAGCAGAATCAGCTTTATTTTATAATAAGCAAAAAGGTCTCCAGGTGCAGGTTTGTGCTCTCCTGTCTCTTCTCCACTGCTCTCTGCCAGTGGGTGACTTATTTCACCACCCATAATTAGCCTCTCCCAAGGTCTGGCTGTTGCTGGGCTGAGGCAGAAGGTTTTACAGCAACTGCCTGTTCTCAAACACAGAAAAAAATATAATCCCTTCCTCAGCCCAGCATCAGGAGGGAGAGGATTTGACACTGTTTTGTGCTGCTGCTGAAGCAGGGTGGTTGGCAGGAGGGACGCAAAGTGGCCCGTGGCAGTGCTGGGACGTGGTGGGGAAGGTGGCTGGAGGATGGAGGATGTGTGTGTCAGTCTCCCCACGCAGAGGAAGGAATCAAATGTCTGCCCTATATCAAATACCAAGCTGGATTCCTCTGGGACCCAGTTATTGGTGAGGAGGAAGCTGACCTTCTCCTGTGTTTATGAACTGAATCTCTAGTTCACTTTGGGTTTGATTTTCTTTTCTCCCTCCTGTTACAGAGTGCAATACTCCATTTCAAAGGAAATAACACTTTCTTCATTTTCTCCTTTGCTGTGATTTTTTTTTCTTTTTTTTTTTAATGCTGCTCAAGATGAACAGACTTTCTTCCCTTTGGCTTTCTGTGCTTTATTCCTGGCTTGTCACACTGGAAGTGGATGTTGCTGCCCATGTCTGTGGGGGTCCATGAACTGTGCTGGAGCTCAGGGATATTCCCCTGCTACAAATTCTCCTGGAGCTGGGCAAACACATCATTATTTTAGTAGCCACATCCCAGCAAGTTTGAGAATTAAAAATCCCCATCATTTTCCTTACTGCCACACAGATCTGTCTTTCTTCCTCCTGGCTGTCTTATCTCCAGCCTTCCCTGATATGGTTTTTGCTGCAAATCCTTTCCTGCGAGAGCTGGTCTTGAGCACCTTCAGAGCAGCAAGTCCTTTGGAGCCCCGTTTCCTTTCCCTTCCTCTCCTACCTGTGGAGATTAGATTTTTGGAAGCTCAAGTGCTCTGTTCTTCCTGCTCATGGGTCCCTTGGAGATAGTTGAAGCTACTTTGCTGAAGTTCACAGGTGACTTTTGAAACCCTCGGCCATTGCATTCATGCATATACATATAAATATATATATATATATATATAATACCTCTTCTCTCTTCCCTCCTGCTTTCTTTCTCTGTCAGGAATCCAGCTGTGCAACATGTGGCACTTGTAGGACTTGGAAAGCAGGAAGATCAAGCAAACACAGAGCTTTCAGGGAGAAGAGATAAATTTCCAGAATAAATTCAAGCCACGTAGGCCCCAGCCTGTTTTAGTTTTAAAGCCCTCCTGGTAGTGATGTGTGGGAGCTGCAGATATAAAGCCAGGGAGAGAAGAAGAAGAGTTTATTTGTATTATTTCTGGCACCTTGGTAGAAAAAAACCTCTGTTCTGAGTTCGTGGTGCTTGGCACAATGTCTGTCTGCACGGGCTGTCGCAGGGAAACCGCCTGTTGAGCTCCACCTTCCTGCATGGCTTGGAGGCAGAGGGGAATAGAAAGGGAATTAGGAGAGACTGAGAGAGCGTTACAACTGCAGGAGGAAAGTGCCGGATTTGTGGGGGTGTACGGGACGCAGGTGGCCACAGAGGAGAAATATCTCGTTATTAATAACCCACTGAATTGCGGTTTTACACCCGCGTTTCGCCGCTGCAGTTTTTATCTCGGCGCTGGGCGTCTGGCAGGAGCACAGCTGCGGGCTGTGGGCTCCCTGCTGCAGGCAGCTGCTGGGGATTTCCTATCCACTGCAGGCACAGAGGACAGGTCAGGGTTTGGTGTGCACAGGGTGGTGAGGCATGACCATGGATTTGCTGCGGTGTGGTTTGGTCCCGTGCTCCCAGTCGTGTTTACTGGCACTGACATAGAAAGTCTGGCCAAGGGAGTTGCTGCATGGACTTGCTGTTTTTATCAGAGAATCGAAGAATGGGTTGGGAGGGACCTTAAAGATCATCTGGTTCCAACCCCCTGCCATGGGTAATGACACCTTGCACTAGCCCAGGTTGCTCCAAGTCCATCCAACCTGGCCATGGACACTTCCAGGGATGGGGCAGCCACAGTTTCTCTGGGCAACCTGTGCCAGGGCCTCCCCACCCTCACAGGGAAGAATTCCTTCCAAACATCTGATCTAAACCTGCCCTCTTTCAATTTACAGCCATTCCCCCTTTTCCTATCACTCCATGCCCTTGCCAGAAGTCCTTCTTTTTGGAGAAGTCCTCTTTTCTGTTTATCACTATGTTTTTGCCTCACTAAGCTAAAATAAGTAGATAAGCCTAGAAGAGGCCCCTGGATGCACTCCCCAGGTCTGTCCCAAAAAGCCCAAGAGCACCAGGTACAGACCAATGCTACATTCACCCTGATGCCATCACCAACAACCCAAACTTCATTTCCCTGCCTCTTCCCATCTGCCTTTTTTTCCTCTAATCAAGACAAAAGAGTTACAGGCTCTAACTCTTGAATCAAGGGCAAATTTCAGCCCAGCCTCCCACCTGAGTGGATGCCTCATGTCACTAAAATCCAACTGCAGCCACCCAAAACTGCCCAGCTGGCCCCAAGCTGTGTCTTCCAGCCCTTTACCTGAGGCCACCGGGGGCTGGAGCACAGATGATGCTCTCCATGAGCAGGGAGGATCCTCCTACATTGTGTGGAGGCAGCTGTGACTGTATACCCAAGGGCAGAGGTGCATGGGCAGAGGTTTACAGCTTTTTACAGCATTTGAGACTTGTGTGACACTCAAAGTGCAGCTTTGGGGTTCTGTGGGGTGAGGGAAGAGCACAACAAGTCCTATTTTGGAGAAAGGGATGAGTGGGAGCAGGAGAGCTGGCTTGGGGGGCTGGAGTGCACATATATCCAGCCCTCTGTGGGTCTTACTCTTCTAACACCTCAGCAGCTGCTTTATAGTGTTTCTTCAGGTCTTAAAACCTGTGTGTTATCAAGGCCTCCATTTCCTATGAGCGGGATTTTCTGATCAGAGATGACCTTTCCACGCCCCCCCACATTAAAAACACCCCTTGTCTCAGCCACAGGTACCTTTAGCCTGTGTGAGCAGAGATGAACAAAGCAGCTGGTGTTGGGATCTGGATTAAATGAGAGTGTTGCTTGCAGCTGACTAAGCAAACAAGTAACTTTCTTCTGGGTAGCACAACCCAGATCTGAACCCGCTGCTTATTGCAAACCCATAAAGTGTCTTTTGCAGACTGATGGGCTCATGTGCCCCTTTCTGGTGCTGGGCTTTCTGTGGAACACCTGTCCTCGCACAGCTAATGCTTTGTGGTGATGGATCTGCAATTATGAGGCTGTGCAAACAGCTAAAACAATTGCATCACCCTCCTTGTGGCCGCTCTGGGGTGATTTGTTGGGCTGTTGATAGCACTAGGCATGATTTGTGCAAATGAAGGGTCAGACCTGTGAAGTGCAGGGCATCTGCAGCTTCCATCCACGTCTGAGTGGCCCAGGGAAGATATTTATGGAAGGAAAAGGGGAAGTTTTACCTTTTCTATGTGTGTTTTGCAGCAGCAGCCAGCTGCCAACACAGTGCCACTGCTCATGGCAGCCTGGCAGTGTCTCCTCTCGAGGCTGGAAGCATGGGGATAAATTGCAGAAAGCTTTAGCAGCAGAGTGGCCTGGTCAGACACCTCCTCCTTCCCTCCCTCCCTCCCCCAGCCCCACAGGCTGGGTGCCAGCAGCAGGACTCTGTGCCCTCTGATTTCAGGACAGCCTGGATGCATCCAGGCACCCTCCCGGCTGAACGCGGTGACCACTGAACTATTTAAAGCGGTTTCAGCGATGACACTCGAGTGTGTGAGGCCCCTAATTCTGCTGAGGCTGGCAAAGTGCTGGTGCAGTGGATGGGTCTGAGACTGATGGGAGTTTGTCACTCTGGAGACATTGGGATGTGTGTTCCTGGAAGATGCACCAGAGGAGATGATAACAGAGGAAATCAGCGACAAAGGAGGTTCCCCTGGTGCTGCAAAATAGTTGTTGTGGCACTGATCTTGGAATCACAGCATGGGCTGTAGCTCTGTGTTTGTCTTGCTGACTCTGTGTGACCTTGGCCAAGTCAGAGAATCACTGACCTGTCTGAGTTGAAGGGACCTTAAAGATCATCCAGCTCCACCCTCGTGCCATGGGCAGGGACAACTTCCACTATCCCAGGTTGCTCCAGTCCCTGTCCAGCCTGGCCTCTGACACTTCCTCTTCATCCTTCTGGACCTCTGTCTCCCTGAGATGTTTCTAGGCTGAAAATTCTGGAGGTGGGGATGTGCTCTTAGCATGGACACCTTCATAAGAGCTCCTGGTTGCCCTTGCAAGCAGCAATGTGTTATTTGTGGGGGAGCTGGAAAGACCCTCTGGGGACAAAGTGTGATGTGCTGGTGTGAGCTGTGGTGGGATGGCAAAGTCAAAGCAGGCTCGTGTCACCAGGCTCTGTGCCACCCCATCCTCCCAAGGGCATCCATGTGGATTTAACATATATAGGAATAATCTGTAAATAAGGGCTGCTGCTCTTGATCCTGGAGACACCCAGCTTGGGCTATTATATAGTCTATTCTACATGTTACATTTTATATATTACATACAATATGTGATCTAAAACATACTACATATTATATTATGTATTAAATCTCATATAACTGTACAACAAATTATATGTTGAGCACCACAATTAACTTACTGAAAGGAACCAGGTGCCTGAGACTTTGCTGTGGGAATCTTGGGATTGACCTGATAGCAAAAGGATCCTAAAATCCTCTCGTTCCAACCCCCTTCGGTGGTCTGGGACACCTTCCACTGGACCAGGTTGCTCATCAGGAGCATGTCCCACTCCTCCTGTGTTGGCAGCCCAAGTGCTGTCTGATCCATCCTAGGACCAGTGCAAAAGGCAAAACCTTTCCTTGCAATATATGTGTTATTAGATGCTGTAACTCAGTGAAATTTAGACAGACTTTTATCATGGGCAAAAGGGAAGGACCCTCCCAGTTTTTACTGCCTGCTGCAAAGCATGGCAGCTTTCCAGCAAGGCAGTGGAAAGAATATAACTGAGGTCAAATATAGGAAAAAAATAAATAAATGAAATCAGTAACTTGCTGAAAGTTTTCTCCTAATTTAGTTCTCAGCATTGCCCAAGTCATTGTGAATGCAGCTTTCCACGGCCGTGTCAGCCCCAGGCAGACACCGAGCTCAGGAAAAGGTCCCCTGAGTGGTTCAGGTCTGTCAAAGTAATTGGGACCTTAAAACTGAGCCTTGGCACAGAACATGTCAGCCAACCTGAGCTCTAGGTGTTGCTGCTAATGCTGGCTGGAATTATGCATGCAGCGCCGTGCCCTGAGCCGGGAGCACAGGAATGGCATAATTTTGTGCAAAAATAAATGTGTCTGTATTCTGTACAGGGTGGGTTTGTGTACCTCCCTGCAAATACAGCCCGTTTGTGTGTGTGTATACAGCAGCTCTCTCCTAATCTGCTTGTTAACAAACACAGAATGTGATTATCTTTTTCACCCATGTGAGCACAGCTCTGTCTCCTGCCCGGCTCTGATCCTGGCCATAGGTGGCCTGTCCAGCTCAGCAGTATCTCGAGACTCTCCAGCATGATTTGGAATTAGTTATCCTGCAGCAACAACCGGGCAGGGCTCTAAGAATAACTTCCCATTGGCCTTTGTGTGTGTTGGCAGAAACTGGGCTTGTCCTGCCCTGCTGTAACAGAGTCACTGGAAGGGAAAATTAACAGCAACTTGGTAATAGTTTATCCAGGTATTTATTTTTGGAATGGGGGGGAGAGGGGGGTGAGTTTTGCAGGAGAAAATGACAGCAGCTTAATTATAGTTTATCCAGGTATTTAGTTTTGGAGGGGATGCGGTGGGGGTGAGTTTTGCTGCTGATTCTCTGCTGAAAGTGCCTGTTGTGGTGGTCCTGTGTCATCTGTAAAAAAGGACATCATGGGACTGTGGTGTCATGGATGGATGTCAGACTGCTTTTTATTTTTTTCTCCCTTGAAACATTCACAAAGTGCTGCTTATCAGGGCTGTGGCCACACTGCCTCACTACAGCTCAGCACAGGGAGGAGAGTCCATCCCCAGTGCTGCTGCTGGGCTGGAAATTATGTCTCAGCTGGATATCCCTGCTTGGACAAATATGGGACTCCCCATCAGAGCCCTGTCCCTGCCTCTGTCTTTTGGATCTGGGGGAACCTCAACTGCCCTTCAGGCTGCTGAAAAAATCCAACTCAAGTGGGGACAGAAGCTTTTAACCAAAATGCTCTGAGGGGGAGTCTCTGTAGAGGACATCTCTCGTTTGGTCTGCTCTTGGGTGTTTCTTCTCAGGGAGAGTGTTGCTCTGAGCACAGCAGCTGCTCTGAGCCCTGCTTCATTTTGAACTTCACAAAAAGCACTATTGTGCCAGAATGGTTAAAAAATCATAAACAATTGTAATGCAGGTTTTATTGTATTTGAAAGGGAAAGCCGAGAGAAGCATGAGGTAGATTAGCATTGTTCAAAAAATACCTGTTTGTATTGTTTCACTTGTAAAGAGGAGACTGTGCTCTGTAGCAAATCTCATATCTGCAGAAGATTCCTGGAATTTGGGAGGGGGAGCTTTGGGGCAGAAGTATGGACTAGTCAGCCCTCTGATATCTCTTCAAGATCTCTTCCAAGCCCCTGGAGACAGCAGGGGTGGTTTACTTCAGCTGACACGTGCAAGTTTGGAACTACCAGATCGGGACCTACTTGCCCTGGGTGTTACAGAAACATGGAAAAAGACTCATCTGACCTCATCTGACCTTTTGAGGGCTGAAAGACAGAGACCAGTTGGTGGAATAGCTGCTCCATAGAAGGCAGAGTGATAAAATAACCTGTCTGCCCAGGAGGTTCATGGGTGCCTAAACCCTCCCTCAGAAGCATTTGGAAGTTTGGTCAGAGTTAGGAAGCGCAGAGAAAATAAAACAAGGAGGCATCTAATATTTTTTTTTCTCCTTAATCTCCAGTACAGATGCCACTATAAAAATATTGCTAATGGTTGCAGTAAACTGCAGCTTCCTTTTAGGTTTGGGAGAGCAAATGCCGGTTCAGCACTGCTCCTTCCCACTGGTGGTGATGTGTGTGTTGGACTGGAGAGCTGGCTGGGGTTTGAGATGCTCCAGCCACCCCTATTTTATGGGACTCGCTCCCCTGCTCTCTTTAGCCACTCACATGAGAAGCTGAAGATGAAGAATTCGCTGTGTCAGATCTTTTCCCTGGCCCCATCCATAGCTAGTGGCTGCTGCTGCTCCAAAAGGGGCTGGATACCTGCCATAAATGAAAGGAGGAAATTTTATGCTGAGTAAAGCACAAAGGGAGACTCTGTTCTCGCCTCTGCTGCAAGCTCTGCATCACTGAAGAGAAATTACCACACCTCTGACTCTTTCCTCCCAGCAACACAGCATTGTTAACAGCGTTTTCTTGATGTTCCTACTCCTGCTGTGTGCCCAGCCTATTTCTGACTGCAGGGTTTGGTGTAGCTGCGGGGCTGATGGTCCTTCTCTTGGGGATCCTGGGTGTCTGTGAGGACACAGCTGTGCCCTGCACAGTTGTAAACTCTTCATTTGTGAGAACTTCTCATTTGCTCTGAACCAGCAAGCCCTGGTCACTGAAGACTGAAGCTCATCTGGATTGCAGAATGCCTGATCCTGTGCTGCAAATCCACTGGCTTTACATCCCTCAGTCTCCAGAACCATCCAGGAGCTGAGCAACCTGGTCTAGTGGAAGGTGTCTGTGGCAGGGGGTTGGGACAAGATGGTCTTTAAGGATGATGCAGGTGTCATCTCTGATTTTCCCAATCCTGTTGCTTTTACCCCATGTCTCTCAGACCACCCTGTTCCAGCTGCCTTTTGAGTATGTGGTGAAATCTCAGACTTTGGAGACTGGGGATTCCCCCCTGGCTTCTTTGCCACTGGTTTCCTCACCTCCAAATACAGATCTTGGTGCTCCAACAACCAGTAGATCAGGGTCTAAAGGTTTTGTTTTTCCCTTTAAGTCCCACCTTTTATCCTTGCCAGTGTCTCATGTGGATCTGCAAAGTCAAATATCCAGTGATCACAAAGTCACTGCGAGTATGGAGTTGCTCTCTCTGCCAGGCTTTCAGGAGAAAGCTGCATGACAGTCTCTGTCTTATGAGATTTGGCTCTTTGTGGATTTATATAGTGCTAATTACAAGACTTCAGCCTGAGAGAGAGAGGACTTGTGTCTCACAGATCTTCCCAAGATTGCCAAGCAGGGGGAAACATCCACCCACTGGCATCCAATGCAACATAAACTGTGCTGAGCAGCCTCAGCCAACAAGAAAACAGCTGCCTGCTGACTCAGGGAGAAAGCTGAGGTCAGAGACCCTTCCTTGCTGTCTTAGGGCTTCCATCTGAACCATACCTGGAAAATGTAAAGACTTCATTTGGGGTCTCTTCAGAGACCTCAAAGCCTTGAAGGGAATGTGTGAGCATAAGCTTTGCTCCTGAGGAAGGAAAGGGCACTCCTGAAATGCTGTAATTGATACACAAGCTGGAGAGACCTGCTGGGATGAAACCCAGTTCATTTTCTCTTCAATATTCATCATTCCTTTAGGGGCAGTGGCTGTGTTTGTTCATCTTCGTGTCTGGAGCTGAGCAGGGTCTCCTTACTGTGAAGTGCTGTCCTGGTTTCAGCTGGGATAGAGGGAATTTCCTGTCTGTAGCCGGTATGGTGTGCTTGGGATTTGGTGGGAGAGTCGTGTTAATAACAAACTGACAGGTTTAGTTGTTGTTAAGTAGTGTTTATACCAACTCCAGGACTTTTCAACTTCTCGTGCCCTGCCAGGGAGAAGGCTGGAGATGCACAAGGAGTTGGGAGAGGACACAGCCAGGACAGCTGAGCCAAACTGGCCAGAGGGATATCCCACACCATTTTAACTTCTTGGCCAGCTTGGCACTGCCAACCCCATGAGAGCTGCACTGCAGGGAAATACAGCAGAGAAAAGCTTTGTGCTGGGGAGAACTGAGTCCCAGGACTGTACAATAACTTTGTTGGGGACAAGAATGAGACTTTGAGACTGAAGTCAATGTGACATTCTGGATTTTGGCAATACTTTACTTTTTTTTCCCAGTGCTTTGGACCCATCTGATGTCATGCACACGTTCCTGAAGGTAGATCAACCAAGTTGTGAAGGTAGATCAACTGTTGTGACATGGTTTGGTTAAAATCAATGACCTTGTGTGCTCCTGCTACAGTAGTTTGGTTGTCTGGGGGTTTACATTTGCTCAGTTAGTGTGAGAAGGAATAATTTTAATAGGTTTATCCTCAGGGTACTTTCAGGAGACTGACAAATACTGTTACCTGTGTCATGGAGGGTGTCGCTGTTGGAAGGTTGAGTCCCTTCCAACTCAGGATGTTCCATGATTCTATAGCATCCCTGTCTGCTCCAGAAAAGAGAGTTTAACTCCAGTCTCTGGTTTTGTAGGTTATTTCCATGACTCCAAAACTCCATTCTCGTTTCTGTGACACTGAATATTTGTGTTCTTTCATTCGAGCCTCTGTAGCAAATTCCTGGAGGAACTGAGAAATCATTACTAAACCTCTCTGCTCTCCCTTCCAAGCACAGAGGAGCACAGCTCTGACCTGCTTTTGCTGATAGGAAACCAAGTCTGAGAAGCAGGAAGGAAAACCATCTATGTGCAGTTTTATCACATGGGGGAATGAGGAGAAAAGGAAAAAAAGTCCCACTCATGGCATTTGTTAATCCTATCATTTAATACTCTTCTGGCACAGACACAGGTAACAAGGTGATGGGCAGCATCTGAGTGCCCGAGGAGAATAATCTGTGTGATGAGGGAAGGCTGTGTTGTCCTGCTGTAGCTTAATTCCCTTGCAAACAAACCACTCCTGAAATTAATCTCTTTATTTGGGACAAGCTGCAGCTTCCGCTCTTCAGATCAGGGAGCTCTGAAGAAAAGATGCTCTGGTGTGGGGTGTCCTTCAAAGGGAGACTTCCCTTCAGCTTGGGCAGGTTGTGAGTTCAGGGAGAAAGGATTTAGCCCAAGTTAGAAGCCGGGCTTTGTTGGGGGAGCTGTTGACAATGTCTCTCTATGAGTTTTCTCGCCGTGTCGGCTCCCAAAGAAAAGCTTCTATCCATGGTAATCAGGGTTTATTAAAGGAAGCCATGAAAAAAAGTCTTTAGATGAGATTAAAAGGATTGTGTAGCTGCACTTGGTGCTGAATTGCTCTGTGCTGGCTCCGGCTCTGGGCGTCTGCCTCGTCAGCATCCCGGGAAATAAATGGCTGTGCCTGAGTGCAGCAAAAGTAAACAGAGGAGTGTGCTGCCTGATTAGTGCTGGGCCTCATTAAAACCACCCAGCCCGTGCCATTGCAATTGTCCCTCAGTCCTGGGAGCTCTTGGCTTCCTCCAGCCAGGTGCTGCCTGCTGGAGAGCTCCCTGAGTCCATCCCAGCAGCCATGGGACTCTGGAATTGTTCCAGACCCACCGTACAGAACGACACGGTGGGTTTTCTTCCTCTCACAGTGCTGCTTTTCAGCACAACTTTTTGTGTGTCTGTTCTAGGTTTTGATATGTGGTTTTGATGTGGAGCCCCTGGCTGGAGCTGGACCCAGGGTGGGGTTTGTTCCATGGCTTTTTGTATCCAGGCTCTCCCATGTGACTCCTCCCGGCTGCCGCTGACCTTGCAGTGTCCCTGCTGCCAAAGGGTGACCATGGCAGGGGACCTGGTGACATAACTGTGTCTGCCACCTTTGGTTGGATATATTTATCATTCCCTAACTTTTTCACATCCAAATTTTTCTTGTCCAGGTGGCCCACCTATTTACCACGGAGCTGCATGTTGTGGAGCCTTGGGATTGTGTCCTGGAGAGCCCTGAGCAGAATCCTCAGTGGTCTCTACTCTTTGCTAGAAATGACCAATAACACTAAAAAAGGAACCACACTGTGGGGCAGCATCATAACTTGCTGTACTTCAGGAGGAAAACAGTTCTTAACCCAAACTCTGGGAATTCAAGGCATCCTATGGGGGGTGTGTTATTTGCAAGCCATGAAGCTGAGCCTCCAGTTCCACAGGCGAGAGAGTGGTGTGAGACCTTCTGTGGGAGCTGACTCTGAAACCTTCCTCTGACCGTGGATGGAACCCTGTCTGAAGGAGCTGGATTTGCTGTGTTACCCTCCCAGGGACCTTGAATGTGCTGGTGAAGAGGCTGTTGTGGCAGGAGCCACGTGGAGGGGTGATCTGATCTCACACACGAACACATAGTGGGTCGTGGCATCTCTGGCCACGTACCTGGCGGAAAAGGCCAGTGAATCTGGTCAATGTGGGAAGGCACTTTGGGTTTTTTTTTGGAAATACCCAGCTCAGAACCTAAGCCCAGGCCTCCCTGCCTGCTGGCTGAGGCCTTTTGTTTACGTGCTTTGTTTTTAGAACATAATTAGTCTCTTGTAATTTGAGCAGCCTAAGAGGCTGGGTATGTCTGTGCCACTGGACTACTTGTCTTCCCAGCTGCTGTGATTTCTGCTATCCAGACACGGGTGATTCTCCTCAGTGCATCCTCTCAGGAGCAGTACAAAACCTGCTCTATTCTGCAAGCTAAACATCCAGGCCTCCTTGCCCCTGACCTCTGCTGTTAGCTATTAATTGAGCCAAATTATAAATTGTACCCCTAAGAGGGGTACCCCTAAGAGAGCCTCTCAAGGGCTGAGGGTGCAGGGCAAACAGCATGAGCAGATGGGAATGTACAGAGGGAAAATCCTGCTCCTGGGGCTGCTCAGATGGCTGATGGAAAATGGAAAGACAGCCCAAGGGTCCTGCTCTCCCTGCTTTGTCCCAAAAGGCTGCTCCTGTGTGTGCTTGGTGGGTGTTGGTGCCCTCAGACTGTTGATACCCTTTTCTCTCCAGGTCAGCATCTTCCTCCGTGAGGTTCAGTATTTTTGAAGTGCCCTTGTCTGCCACTAAAGGGACTCCTCATCCAGCCTTCCTGGGGTTTCTCACTGGGGTCTCTCTGGTTTCCAGGTTGAATTTGCTGTATTTCCCTGGAGCAATCACAGAACGGTTTGGGTTGGAGGGGACCAAGAAGGTTTTCCTCACCATTCCCTTCCTCTCCAAGTGACAGTCTCACCTTAAAATGATTCTCACCTACTTGGGCCTCAAAGACTTCATGTCTGGAGTGTGTCTCTTCTGATTTTGTGTTGGCTCTTTGTTTTAATGGGCAGATTTCCTCCTGTTGTTGCAGGTGCTGTTGTCCTGGTGCTGTTGTCCTGGTGCTGTGATGACCTTTGGGCAGAGGGCCCCTCTTGGAGAGAGGGGCTGTTCGTTACCTCTTTGGTCTCTGGGTCATGGCAGTTCCCATTTCCCTGCCCTGCAGCTGTGCTGACTCTGCAGAGCAAAATATAGCAAAATATTGGGGTTAAAAAAATGTATCTTTTTAGTACTTAAAAAGAATCATTTCTTCCTAGATCTGTCTAGTTCCCAATCAAGCCAGTGTGTTAGAAATATGGATCACAACTCATAAGTGACAGGAGCTGGTGTTCAGGGTCACCACGTGATGTTTCTGAACACAAGACTCAAACAGGGACAGCTCCCCTCTTCTGCTGCTCTCCCAAGGAGGGGCTCTTTTGAAAGGGGAGCGGTTGTGTGGGGAGAGCTCGCCCCATCCCCGCTCTATCTACCGTATTAAAGGTTATTGAAAGCCTACGTGACCAGCCTGCCTGTCCCTGCAGAGCCCGCAAGACAGTCTTGCAAACTCTGCAGTATAAGCTTGATTTTATTAAATATTTGCTTGACCAGAAAGGCAGAGCAGAACAGGGTAAACATGCCTAAAGTAAATGCGGGGTGACCTTTGTCCGTCATCCATCCAGTGCCTGCGGCTGCTTGCGGCTGGAAGGGCAGCGGGAGGTGAAGGTGATCATACAACGGCTTTGAAATTCTGGCTGCTGCGAGAATTTTGAAATATTTGGGGTGGCATAAAAGTGGTGGCTGCTCTACAGGCCCAGACTTACCCTTTTCCACCATCAGATTTAATCAGCCTACAGGTCAAAAGAATGCAGGGATTTATTCTCTCTGTTATTTCTTGAAGGAAATTTTTTCAGTCCCGCTGGTGTTAGCAGAGCTGCATAGATGTGAAAAAGCTACAAATCCAGACCTGTGTCACATCTTCCTCCCTGCTGGGATCTGCAAACAGTGATTTTTCCCCTTACCTACTCCTTGTGCCAGCCTGGCTGTCATCACTGGCTACGCTCCTGATTTCAGCAAAGTCACTCTGTGGCAGAGGTGATGGGACACCGGCCTGCAGGAACGGGGCTGGGGTTTGCCTTGTGGTCTTTTGAAGATCGAGGACAGCTTTGTGAAATTCTGATCTGGATGATAAAGAGGGATGAAGGGTCTGTCCACCAGTGACAAGAGTTGTGTGGTCAGCACTCACTGAGGAGCTAGGCTTGTGAGACTGGGGTGGTAGGACTCCATCTCCCACGTGTTCTGTGGGGCCATTAAAAGCCAAAGCTGTTCTTGGTGCAGAAGCAACCAAAAAAGTGAAGGGAAAGGGAGCAGATGGATGTGCTGAGCAGGAAGATGTGTTTACATGGGGCACGATGATGTGCTCAGCAAATTACAGAGGCTGTTTGAACCCTATCTTGCTATCACACCCTGGTCAAAACCTTGGAAATTTTAACATACTGAGTGGTGCAAGACATCCCTCATCCCTCTCTGTGGAAAATCACCAGGCTGGTCCATGGATCTTTAGTTTTCCCACTTCACGGCCCTTTGGACTTTATTACTGCTAATAGGTAGGCAATCCCTCTCTCCTCAGTCACCTGAGATTGCCAGGGGAGCTGTATCTCTCTTCAGGATGACGTTTTCTTGGCTGTGAAGTGAGTGGAGAGTGGTCTCGTGGTGAGAGCCCAGGGGAGGGAGGAGACCCAGTGCTCAGCTTGCTCAGTGCTTGGCCCCCTGCCCTTCGTAGATGTGGCTGTGACAGCTGGAACACCACAGCTCCTGTGCCTGTACTCCAGGCTGGACCAGCATGAGGCAGCTTTGCTCTGGAAACCACAGAGATGCTGTTCAAACAGGACCATTCCGGACCAAGGTCTCCCTGGAAGGATGTTAATGTCAGACCAGGGCTGCCTTCTCCCCGGCAAACTCTGCAGAAGAGCTCAGCATCCATCTGGACTTGTCCCTGCAGGCAGGTCCCTGACCTTCTCTGGGCTTCAGTCCCTCATCCAGAAGAGCAGGATAATAATCCTTCTCCAGCTCTGGTGTCTCAGATAGCAAATACACAGTTGGGCTAACGCTGGCAGTGCAAACAGCAACGCTGGTTGATGTTCCTACCGTGAGCCTTCTGCACCTCTCTGGCTTCCAGGGAATATTTGTGCTGCACCGTGGGCACGTGTGTGTGTGATGGAGAGGAAAAGGGTGCTGATTTATGACTCTGCTGTGTGATTTCTGCTCTTTCTACCAGCATCTTTTCTTTCAGGAGGGCTCCCTTTGTGTTGGTTTTAAGTAGAGAGCTCAGAGTCGAGAAAGGGAGGATTAGCAATTAAATAAGCTCTGATGATGGCATGGTTGTGAAGGGGGGAGGAGGAAGGAATACTCCATGGTAATGTACTTTTGTTTTCTTTTTGCTTTGCTTGTAGGAAAAAATCTGCCGGGGAATTGGTGTTTTGAAGACTTTCACAGCTTTTAATCCTGTTCCCTTGGGAATACAAACCTCTCTAATCATGTCACCGGCCATGTGGAAATGGACTTGCCTGGTTTCTCACCTCCTGCTGTCCACCACAGTGTCACCTCTTGCCAGACAGCAGCCACTCCATCCAAAGAGGCCCTTCATCACTTTCACTGGAGAGCAAGCAGAGGGAAACTTCAACCACTTGGTGGTTGACGAAAGAACTGGGCACATTTACTTGGGAGCCGTCAACAGGATCTACAAACTCTCCAGTGACCTGAAGGTCCTGGTGACCCACGAGACAGGTCCTGATGATGACAATCCCAAGTGTTATCCGCCCAGGATAGTCCAAACCTGCAACGAACCCTTGACACCCACCAACAACATAAACAAAATGCTCCTCATAGACTACAAGGAGAATCGGTTGATAGCCTGTGGGAGTCTGTACCAGGGCATCTGCAAGCTGCTGAGGCTGGATGACCTCTTCAAGCTCGGGGAGCCCTTCCACAAGAAGGAGCATTATCTCTCTGGGGTGAATGAGAGTGGCTCTGTTTTTGGAGTCATTGTTTCTTACAGCAACATGGATGACAAGCTGTTCATCGCCACCGCCGTGGACGGCAAACCGGAGTATTTCCCCACTATTTCCAGCAGGAAGCTCACCAAGAACTCCGAGGCGGATGGGATGTTTGCGTATGTCTTTCATGATGAGTTTGTGGCCTCTATGATCAAGATCCCCTCAGACACCTTTACCATCATCCCTGACTTCGATATCTACTACATTTATGGCTTCAGCAGCGGGAACTTTGTCTACTTCCTGACTCTGCAGCCTGAGATGATCTCGCCACCTGGCTCCACCACGAAGGAGCAGGTCTACACCTCCAAGCTGGTCCGGCTTTGTAAGGAGGACACAGCCTTTAACTCCTATGTGGAGGTGCCCATTGGCTGTGAGAAGAACGGGGTGGAATACAGATTGCTCCAGGCAGCCTACTTGTCTAAGGCTGGAGCCATCTTGGCCAGGTCTTTGGAGGTTGGCCCTGAGGATGATATCCTCTTCACAGTCTTCTCCAAGGGGCAGAAAAGGAAGATGAAGTCCTTGGATGAGTCTGCTCTTTGCATCTTTGTCCTGAAAAAGATCAACGACCGCATCAAGGACAGGCTGCAGTCCTGCTACAGGGGAGAGGGGACGTTAGATCTGGCCTGGCTCAAAGTCAAGGACATTCCCTGTAGCAGTGCGGTAAGTGAAGCCCCCGAGCACCCAACCTCTACCTCCTCGTGTGCTCACAGGTCTTGCCTTCAGACTACCAAGTTTCTCAACCATTAAAACAGGGACCAAAGAACTGGGACTGCCTTGTCCCAGTCCTGGCTCTGCCCCCAGCTCACCACACCACCTAATTTAACCAGTTCATACCTCAGTTTGCTCGCGGACAAGCTGATGAAGGTATCATCAGACGTGCTGTGTTTGCTGATGAGCTAAACCAAGGGGCCTTGAAATCTTCAGGAGGAATTTGCCTGTTGTAATTACTTCACTGTGCAAATCATAGGGGTGAAATAATTTTGACCCAAAGCACAGTTTTGGCTCAAACCTAAAGCAAAACAGGACCTAGAGAGTGTCAACGGCTCGTGCCGGTTTATGTGTGCACTGGTGTAATTTCATTTCCCTGGGCTGAAGTTGGAGCAGGATTTATTCAGGGAGCTTTGTGAAGCCAGGGCTTCATTTCTTCTAGGGCTGAGGAGCACTGGTCATTAACCATCAAAGCCCCTCTCCTTCCGGTCTCCAGCCAGCTCTGCCGTCGCCTCTGCTCTGAAAAATTAAGGCCTGGCTGCAGATCAAGGATTAAATACTGTGAGATTTAAGGGCAGGATCGGGGAAGAGGCTGGTCGAGCTGACCTACAAACGGTCTGAGGAAATTGTCTTGGTTTATTCTGTCGGTTCACTCGAGTGTCATTGCAGGAATGTGCCTCAGCCCCTCCAGCCCAGGGGTGGCTTTGATAGCAGGCACAGACACGGGCATTAGGGCCAGCTCGGAGCCGGGCTGGAAGAGCCGCTTCTCCGGGCTTTGATTCCCGGCCTTAATTAGCTCTTTCAAGTGAGAGGCAAGTTCAAGTCTGAGCAAAGGGAATATGAGGAACGCCGGAGTGCTTTCCTGCCCCATAATCTCAAGGCAGGCAGGGCTCGGGATGTGGGATTGCTCCAGCTCCCTGTTGTGCTCAGGCCTCCTTTGCTGGGGGATTCCTGGTGCTGCTCCTTGGCAGGACGAAGGATGGACCCAGAGGAAGGCAGGTGGGAATTTCATTGCAGGGAGACTGATCCTGCCTTACTCTGCCTTAATTCCCCTTTACACCAATGCCCTCAGCGTCCTTGCTTGACCTTGCACTTCATCTTTCCACACTGCATCTCTGGAGGGACAAGTCCTTCATTTTATTTGGGATCTCTTCTGCCTGGACCCGCAAAGCTCCCCATGGAGTATTGCACAGGGAGAAAGGCTGTGCCCAAATCTGGCTTTGATTTTTTTTTTTGTTTAGCTGCAAGGCCTCTGCACATTCAAAGAGCTGCCTTTAGATTTAAGCTGGGAGCTTCCCACTGGAGTTTCTTTCCTGGGCTGTTAAGCCTCTCCATGCATTTGCATATCTGCTCTGCTTAGTGCTTCGTACTAACATTTGCAGTGTTGCACGTCTCAAATTAGGAGGCTTGAAACCTCTCATTCCTGGTTTCTGTGGCTTTAGACAGGAGCAAAAAGCCAACAGCATTCTTGTGTCCCTTGGGGTGAGTCCCAAACCAAGAAGACTTATGTCTTAGGGTGAATTTGAAAGGACCAGACTGCAGAAGTGGGAGAGAGGACAAGAAGCCAGGGTCTGGATGACACAATGGGGAAAAAAAAATGTTAGAGCATATTTATGAGTGTATTTCTTCCCTGTGAATCAGAGATGCT
Organism: Lophotriccus pileatus; assembly: GCA_035583135.1. NCBI lineage: Eukaryota > Metazoa > Chordata > Aves > Passeriformes > Tyrannidae > Lophotriccus > Lophotriccus pileatus. Next base: position 1,275,173 of record JAWWES010000041.1, read on the forward strand.
AATGCTAAGCTGGAAAAGAACCTGGAGATCCTTGAATTAAAAGAAGGGAGTCTGAAGAGTGTAACTGAGCAGGCTGTCCTCTCCTTAAATGAGCCTACTTAGAGCTGCTGGCAAGCCCTGCCTGAGATCAGCTGTGCTGCCCGAGGGAAGAGGTATTAGTGACTTGGCTACTGCAAGGGGTTGCAGAGTCCAGCAGCTAAGCTTGGAAAATATTTGATGGTCGGTGAAGTATTTTGGAGCCTGGATGTGTGTCTGTGAGAGCCCTGTCTCCTTTGCTGATGTCCTGTTGCCAGCCAGCCCCCACCGCTGCTGCTCTGCCTCTCACTTAGCAGTATGTTTGAAGCAGCCCTAAAACCAATTACAAAGCCATCAGCGAGGCTTTTCCCTGGTTTTGTGTGGATGTCAAATGTGTCCCTGCTGGTGCAAATAGAAGCTTAACCTTCCTTCGATCCAGGCTGGAACTGAACTTCAGCTTTGCTGCCCTACCTTCGGCAGCCCTACCCCTGTGAAGGGGTACACAGCTGATGTACCTGGCACTGAGCAGTTTAAATCAAGAGAGGAGAGATTTGCATTAGATTTTAGGAAGAAATTCTTTACACAGAGAGTAGTGAGGCCCTCGCACAGGTTGACCAGAGAAGCTATGGCTGCTCCATCCCTGGAAGTGTTCAAGGTTGGACGGGGCTTGGAGCAACCTGGGATACTGGGAGGTGTCCCTGCCCATGGCAGGGGGTCAAATGAGATGAGATTTAAGATCCCTTCCAACTCAAGCCATTCTATTATTCCATGAGTCCTTGTGGTATTAACTGCATGGGTTGTGGAGCTGGTTTCACTGTACTATCCTTACCTCTTGGTGCATGGTCAGGTCTGGCTTTTAGTAACAAACATTCTTCTAATTTTTCTAATATTTCTGATAGAGCAATCACTGACTCAGAGGGGACCCACATTTTATGGTTCTTCTGCTCCTGCCTTGATGTAATGCTTGCTCAGGGCCATTTCAGAGCAAGAGAAATCTCTTGGGGACCAATCCCAGCCCAGCTCTCCTAACCTGCAATATGCACATAAATAATTACAGGGATGTGGAAGAAGAGTCTCTTGGCCCTGCTGGTAGTAGAGTCTGTACCTTCTCTAGTCAGGCAGCTTTGGTTGCAGCTGGATCTGGGAGGTTTAAGGTCGGGTAGGCCCTTGGCAAGCTGGGCTGGACAAACTGTGTCTCACGGTCAACATGCAGCAGGAGGCTTTGGATCCCCAGATGTCCTGCAAGGCTGGATGTCCTGGAAACTTGCCCTGGTCTGGTTTGCAAACGCAATATGAAGGCAAAGATGGAGACAAAACTGTGTAATGAGCCTGTGATTCCCCTGTGCCAAGTTCCTGTGCGTGTTGCAGATGTTGGTAGTGTGACAGAAGCATTTCTAGAATGGGAAGTGTAAATATTCAGAGATGAATGGAGAATCCTCGGTGTTCATTCCTCTCCTATCCCCGTGTTACAGCTGTCCTCCTTGTAATCTTCAGCACAGATCGGGGAAAAAATGATAGATTTTTATGTCTGGGCAGCTGATTTGCAAATTGGTGATGTTCACTCAGGTGATAAATGGTTTCAGGTAATACCACTCTGCAAATGCAGGATAATAGCTAATATTTAAAGAGTACACTTGACCCCAAACACTTAGAAATTCATATAATCAGAGAAAAACGAGACTGGGAAAAAAACCAAGATCCTTATGAGGTCATCTGATCTGCCCTTCTGCCCTACTTAAAACATTCCTGACGGATGTTTGTCTCACCTGTTCTTAACCTCCGGCGACGGAGGTTCCTCTCTCTCTCTCCCTGCGCGATCTGCCTGTGCTGTGGGGAACCTTTCCCTCACCTCAAATCCAAATCTCCTCTCTGGCTACTGAAGCCATCCCTGCTTATACAGTCAGAGGGCACCTTCAAAGCCTTTGACACACGAGGCTCTTGCTCTACAGGCCGGGAAAAGTGACCGCTGCAGTGTGGTTGGTGTGCTGATGTGTGGAGCAGTGGGAGCAAGGGCTGTAGGGACATGAGGGGTGTTGGAAGAAGGAAGGGCTGCTCTCAAGGGGAAAATGGGGTTCTCAAAGCAGGAAACAGACTTCATGTTGGGTTGAGAAAGCTGTGGTTTAAATAGGCTTCATGAGCTTTGTAACTGAGCAACCTGCTCTAGTGGAAGGTGTCCCTGCCCATGGTGGGGGGGTTGGAAAGAGATGATCTTTAAGGTGCCTTCCAACCTAAACCATTCTGTGATTCCGTGATACAGTTGGAATATACTGGATTTCTTAAAACAAAACACAGTATGAGAGGAGGATGGAGGTATAAATGTGCCCTTTCTGTACAGGAATTGATCATTGTGTGAGGGGGATTTTTTTGATTTTCATTACTATGAAATAGGATTAATAGGGGCATTTTGAAGCCCAGTGAGAATTCCATTACTGGGCACAACTTGAGGCTTCCCCTGCACCTTGGGGAGCAATCAGGTGAATGGCTGTGTGGAACATACAAACATGGATGGAGAAGAGGAGAGTATTAGAGACTGACCCCAAAGCAGCTCAAGGGTGTCAGGGGAGATGGAGAGGAGAGGGAATCCTTGCTGGACCTTTGTCTTGCAGCAGAGCCCCGAACACAGTTTGCTGTTGGCACGTGCTCCCAGCTGTCAGCTCGGGAGCTGGTTGCATCCCAGGGCTGCTCTCCTGGGAGATCCTGGTCTCCTCATCAGCCTGATGTGCCTTGCAGCATCACCTGCTGCTCTGCAGCCTAACAGACTCCGGTCCCTGAGATGAAGAGGTGTCACCTCCATCGCTGCAGCTTTCACCGGATACGCGGCACAAATATCTGCCCAAGATAATCAAAGTGTCTGTCCCCAACTATCTCCTGCCTTCTGCCGGTGTTTTCTTTTCCTTTTGGCAGGAAATGGAGTTTGACTGTTTAAATTACTGTATCCAATCTCTTCCTGTTTTCCATGGCAGCGCTGTCACTTGGGGGAGAAATGAAATGTTTTCAGGCCAACAAAAGGCCTTGTGTAAAGAGCTGGGCAATATTTTCCCAACACTTTGCTAACAGAAGAAGATGTTTGGGACCCAAGTCACTGCCTGACAAGTGACTTGGCTATAAAGGCTCCCTGTGCTTCTGGTGCCTGAGTGTGTAATACCCCAAAATCCCCCTGCCCATCCTAGATGCCCACCACGCAAGCACTGCTGTTGGGATGGGATTTAGCTGAATGCAGGAGGAGGTTGTGGAGGACATATTTCTGATTAATCCTTCACTGAATGGTTGTTGGGCACATTTGGATGCCAATTGGGTGAATAGGCATTTTCCTTGGGCAGCACAAGCACCTCAGCTAGGATGAACACTGAGGCTGATCCATGGGCTCTGTTCTGCTCCATGTCACCAGGTTAGGAAGATTTTCTAGTTCAGGTGGTAGAAAGGCTTTGTGGATGGGATGGGACGGTCAGTTTTACTCCTGGCAAGACGATATGGCCAAGATTTTTCTGAAAACAGCCTATTTCATGATATTCCTCTTCCTCCCAGGGCTTGGATTTGCCACCACTGGTGTTAACAGGACACACAGAACCTTTGAGACACCAAGATGGGGAGCAGCATCACCCTTGTTTTACAGGAGGTTTGGGGAAGGCACAGTAAAACATAGCCCAGGGAACTCCTGGGTCTTAGTGCTGTGCCCAACTGTTCCCAGGAAAAGGGAATATCATCCTTGCCATTGCATTTCCCTCTAGCATGGCGGACAGAAAAACAGGGCTATCCTGAAAGAAGGACATGGGCTGGAGCTGCTGGAAAGGAGCAGCATTTCAAGGGAAAAAATCACTTTACAGTAAGTACAATAAAAGCAGGAATTGTCTTCCCTATCTGTCATTTCCCCCACCGTTTTCCCACAACAGGGAAAGAGTGGGGTAAAAGGGAGTGTTAGCTTTTGCTCAGCCCTTGGAAAGAGGAATGTGTGGAAGGAGCTCCACGTGATCCTGGTGCTTTGACATCTTGCACACACAGCCCCTGCCCTTTTCTCTTGGCAGGGTTGGTCTGTACATGATCCTGACACTTTCCCATGGGAATGACTCCATCCCAGGAATGAACTATTGGTTTGGTTAGACCTTGTAGTGCCCCTGCTTGCCAGCTGGGCTGTCCTAAGTCATCCCAAGTGTCAATGCCACTCCTGCTTGCACAATAGGTCTTTTTGTTCGTCTCAGCTGGATGGACAAGAGTTTTGGGGACACCTTTTACATACAGGTCTTTACTCCATGTTTCTGATCCAAAGGCTTCGTGGTCAGTCAAAGATCAGTTCTTGGTCAGCTTCTAACAGTGTTTTCTTCTTCTTCCTCTGAAAATGCAAATAAGAGCAGGAAACCCACCCCCTCCCCCCCAAAAAAAAAAAAAAAAATGGCAGAGTGCAGTGTTTGGAAAGGCAGAGCCCTCGGAAATACGGTAATGCCTCTCTGGGAATGCCCACTGGAGACTCACAGACAGAGCAAACAGGCCTGTGGCTGCCAGATCTGTGTTTGTATAATTGGTCACAGCAGTTTGTGTTGGATGGGACTGTGTGTGTCTCTGTGTGTGTGCAGAGCGTGTTGTCCAAGGGACTCACTCAGAAACTTTGATAAAAGGTGACATGGGCACTGGGGGCTGGAGAGGGTGGAAGCTGAGCTGAGGAGGCAAAGGGGTCAAGAGGTAGAGCCCTGTGATTTGTACATCTCCCCCATGCACCTTCCCTCTCCTCATTTCTCCACCTCCAACAGGCCTGACCAACATCTCCCCTGCAAAGCTGGCCGTGCTCCGGGAGGAAAGACCTTCCAGCAGGGAGAAACGTCCTGTCATCTTGCCACATGAGCAGCTCAGGGAGCTCTCCCCAGTGACACAGCTGGTCTTTCTCATCACTGTTGTCAGGGGTGAAAGTGGCCAGGGATGTCTGGGGCCGTGCTCCTCAGGCTAATGGAGAGCAGCTGACTCCACAGCTCCAGTGCTCCCAGCAAGGTCCTGGCCCCTCTGAACCAGAATTAGGAAATTCTCCCCTCCTCCTCCCCTCTGAGGTGAGCAGCAGGCTCGTTAACTAATTAGCACTAAGTCACTGAGCAGTATCACTGATTGAGCACCAGGGCTTCTCCAGCACCTCCATGAGCTCTTAGTTCAGCTGGATATGGATTCTGGCAACACCCCAGACCTCCAGACGTCCTCAAAAGCCCACCATTCTTCAGGTGGGGATGTATATCCCAACCTGGTGAGAGCTCCTTCACAGGGGCTCCTCAGGCAGCACATGGATCATCTGTTTTCCATTGGTGGCATCTCTGTGCCTTCAGCCAGCAGGGATAAGGACACTTCCCTGCCCCTGGAAAGTGCTCTGCACTCCAGGCAGGAAAAAAGGAGGCTCTGGAGGAGAGAAAAACAAAAACTCTTAATCCCCTACATCAACTGCAGCTTGCACTTAAGGGCTGCAAAGCAGGGCCTAATTGCAGGAGAGGATGATTGCATTTGAGGTATTAAGCAGGTTCCTCAGTATTAAACACCTGTCCTTGAAAAGAGACTTCCAGATCAGTGGATACAGAAATAATGCTGGCAGTAATTAATTACCTTCTTATCATCCCCCACCCCCATCTTGAAACCTCTCCTTCCAAGATCCTCATTGTCCTGGGTGGGGGACGTGGGAAACACACATTCATTGGGAACAAAAATGCACAGGCACTGGACAAAACCTCCTTCTCAAAACGATTTATTCAGTTCCTAAACATAAAGCAGGAGTCATCCCTGTGCCTTTAAGTGGCCGGGTGCCAAACCCTCTCACAGAGCTGAACAGCTCATGTCTGGGTGACCCTGCTGACACAGAATGCTCATTGAGGGCGGAGCAGGACCCAGGGCCGCGGGGTCGCTGTTGTGTCTGAGATATTCCAGGCTCGGCTCCCTCCCCCACCTCCAGTCCCACGTCCCTCCACCACGTTGGCTCTGCCTGAGCAGCTCAGCATCACCCCCAGGCCCTGGTGTCCCTCAGCCTGCAGGTGAGCAGGGTGCCAGCTTCTCCACCACTGCCACTTGGTGCCAACTTCACCACCGTGCTTCTTGCCACGTGGACAGTTAGGTTTGTTTCTGGGAACTGGTCTTTGCTGCTTCCCCTGCCAGCAGCCCGGGCTGTTTTCTTCTGTGGTCGAGCCCTGCGGTCGCCTGTGGCTCAGCTTCGCATTTTCGGAGGGCTCCATATGTTCTCCTCTCGTTCCTTTCCACGCCAGGAGATCAGCGGCTCCGCAAACCTGACCTCGGGTTGCCTCTCCAGGAGGTTGCCTTGCAGGTCAAGGGGAATGCTTGTGCAAGAGGGTTTGTTTTCCCCCCCCCCCAAAAAAAAAAAAAGAAAACAAACCAAAAACCAAAGCAAGAAGCAGAAAGCAAACCCCAGATGTCCTGGAAGAGCCAGAAGCAAAGTGGCTCCAGCTCCCTTGGTGAGCTCAATGCTATTTAAAGTACCTCCGGAGCGGGGACAGCCGAGTGTGGGAGTTTGGACAATGCCTGTTCTGTTGAGGAGGGGGCTGAGGGGGTGCTGGATCCAGCACTGCTTTCTGGGATAAATCCTCTGCAGACCCTTTCTCCCTTGCCTGGTGCAAGTGTAGCTGTTGGGGTGAAACACAGGGCAGGGTCTGTCTTGGAGCTTGGAGAATCAGCAAAGACATTTAGCCTTTGGGAATGATCTGATGTGCATGGCCATTTATTTATATTCCAGGAAACATGGTAGACTTCTCTGGTTTTCTCCCTGAACTGTGCATGTTTCTCTACTTACCCAAATTCCATGGGTGAGTACCCGTTGTACCAGGTAGGATAATACAGATGTTGGAAGCAGTGAGCAGAAGACTGGAGATGGGAAAGGCTGATTTACCCACAGATAGGTGTCTGAATCACATCTGACCATATTTCTGCCCCAGACACTCCCAGCCTGGCATCTGCATGACTTTGGGATGTAGCTTTTGCTCTAAGTTTGTTTTAGAGGCATTTTATTAACACTGTCCCAGTCTTTGGGTAACATAACAACAGCTTTGGGATGAAATGTGCTGTTTGCAGAGCCAGCACAGACCTGGCTGGGTAGATATGTTCAAATCCAGGATGGAGCTGGGAACCTGGGTGTCCTGGACACATCTACCACCAAATCATCTTTCTCTTCAGCTCTGCTTTGTTGCACTGATAAATGCCTGTAATGGGATGAACATGTCTTGCTGAAATGCTGAGCTTTGTTGCACCTTTCTCCTGCAGAAAACTACACACTACATAGGACTTAACTCCTCCTTTGTGCCACCAGCCCCCTGTTCCTTCAATTTAGGGGCCAGTAATCCTTGCAGCCCCAGTGTTTGCTGCTTTATGGTGCAGATTCTCATAATATGTGGCTGCACCATCCCTGGGAGTGTTCAAGGCCAGGTTGGACAGGGCTTGGAGCAACGTGGGATCGTGAAAATTGTCCCTGCCCATGGCAGGAGGGTGAAATGAAACAGGCTTTAAGGCCCCTTCCAACTCAAAACCATTCTATAACTCCATATTTAAAATATTTAAAATACTTGAAACTAGGAAAAGCAGGGCAGCCAGACAGATATGCAACTAAACAGTAAAGACAGAGGGACCTCTGTTTCCTCCATGCAGTATTGGAGCTGCTGTAGCTGATAGAACATGTGGGTGACATTAGATCAGCAGGAACAACATGGTGCTTTCCATGTTTCAATGTCATTACCCTGTCATTGTCAGTGTTCCAAAATATAACAGGATTGGTTCAGCTGATTTATCCTGTAAACAAGCAATATTAAGCCAGGCACGTATTTAGACACGGGGAGAGAGGAGGGAGAGGCAGAGCTAGGGAGTTTGCAGAAGGGAATAATAAAAATTTACTCCTCCTAATGAGGGAATGACCCAGCACTCATGGATGGGCTGGGGCTGTTGGTTGGGATGCCGAGCCAAGAAAACACAGGGCTGCAATTGTGATGCTGTCCCTGCTTCCAGGGGCTGGCTGCAGCCTCCCACTTGCACCATCCCACTTCCAGATGCGGGAGGAGTTCGAGCTTGATGGCTTGAGTGAATTTACACTCGCCTGACACAAGCGCTCTGAATTCCTCAAGTTACCGAGATCTGCCCTGATAGCGGCAGCAGCCAGGGGAGATTTTTCTCTTCAGACCCCGGGTGCTTGGGTTTGGTGTTTAAACTGATAACGGGGCTTCTTTAAACTCATTTTCTGTGGGATGGTAGGACCAGACACGTCTTGCTTCTCCCTGATACGGATGCACAGCCCTGTACCTCCGTTATTTGTTGAGCAAACCCAGCTCTCAGGAGCACATACATCCTGTTCATTACAGCACTTAACTTACCTTTGCAGGACAACGGTGAGGCTTAATTAACGCTTTTCAGAGGCTCCGGGCTCTCAGGCTGAAGGTGTTGCTTGCATACAAAAGCACTGATGTTGTTTCATTTATGTGGCTCTGCTGGTGCACGGGGCACTTTGCAGCCCAAATGATAATTTCTGTCTGTGTAACAAAATAATAATTACAGGCAATTGTGATACAGGCAATTGTGAATTCGCTGGTGGTGCCGGCAGAGGGGAGGCAGCTGGGCTCTGTCCAGCAAGGTGCTGGTGTGTGGCACTCAAAGAGGAACGAGGGGTGCCAGGAACGCTCCAGAAATGCCGGTTTAACCACTTTGCTGCCAATAAACAGAGGGAGTGGGTCAGGCACACTGTAAAAGGGAGGACAGGTCAGCAGGAGGAGGATCCTGCACCCTTCAGCACTGCGTGCAACAGGCAGTGATGATATTGTTGTGGAGACCTGAGGAACCCTGCAGTGCATCTGAAGATTTACAGGAGAGTTTGTGACGTGGGGAAGGGAATGTCTCTCTTTTAGGGGTCTCTATTGGATGGACATGCCTGAGAGAAACCCATGTTATGGCAAGGATGGTCAGGATTACAGGGCACAGCTGATAGAGGACAGAGCTCCAGCCTCTCCTTACACCTCTCCCATCACTGCAGTTGAAGTTTCTAAGAGCTTGTTATGTAGACATCCTTTGTCTGATCGGGGAAATGCAACAGCCTTTAGAATTAAATGCAGCACCTTCTCTCAGAGGTGTCTCTCTGCTTACACAAAACCCCCTTTTCACCCAAGATTTCCCCTATCTTACACTCTTTCTCCCCATCTCAGCTACAGTAGCACCAGGGAAAGTCAGTGCTACTGAGCTTCAGGTGTGCAGCATAGCTCTGCTGCTGGAATAAGTTCTCACAGAAGAGCTCTAGCAGCTTATTTGATCAATACTTGCCTTTTGAAAAATCCCTAAATGCTTATTTACCCAACAGTCCATGGCAGTTTCAAAGGTAGAGTCTCTACACTCCATAATCTTTCTCTCTTTTTTTCTTTTTTTTTTTTTGAGGGGTGTGTGAAAAATTCTAAGTGAATTTTTTTTAAAGCACCGCTCTGAGAGCCACAGAGATTATATTCCTCTGCTTATCCTTCAGTGCCTCATCCATATGATCCTCTGAGCCAGCAAGGGGATGTCTGTGGGACTGCAGGAGAGCTCAGCTTCATTTTACACCTTTTGCAGTCACAGTTGCTGCCTCTTCAGGTCACTTCCATCCTCCTTGTTTGTGGGTACGGTTGCCACCCATGACAGGATGAATTTCAGCAACCTTTGGGACCTGATTTTCACCCCATCTACAGGGGTTTGGGGTGCTGATGCTGAGATTTGGAATTATGGTGATGCTGGAAACGTTTGGAAGGGGTAGAAAGGCAAGACACAAAAGGGAGGTTCGGCTGACACAGTGATGGTGTTTGGAATGTGGGAGGGGAAGAACTCCATGAATGGGAGTGTTTGTTCCACCTCAGTCTGACTTTACATTGCTGCTGGAGGTACTGTCCCTCTTCCCTGCCAGTATCAGGCCCTTGGGGTCTAATTGAACAATTAAAATATCACTTAAATGACAATATCCAAACACAGGGAGTGCAAATATCCCACTGAAAGATACTGACAGGTATCCAAGTCAGTTCTGCACTGTGCCCTGTTTATCTTGACTTAGTCAGAGTGTTTCTCCTGGAGAAACTTGGAGGTGAAGTTGACACCAGACCTGAGGGATCTGATGTAACTGGTGGCAGTCAGAAACAGCCTCATTAACCTGCTGTTCTTTCAGGCTGGATCCTTAATTACATCTTCACTTGTGGTGGTAGGAGGGTCTTCTCTGCAGGTGACCAAGAAGGGAGTGGGTGGTTCTGCTGAGGAAGGTATTTCACACTTGATATCCACGATGTGCTTCTCTGGATAGTCAGTCTTGGACTTTCCATCATGGGGGCATGAACAATTTCCCTCTGATCATAGAAACATAGAATGGCTTGGGTTGGAAAGGACCTTAAATATCATATAGTTCCAGCTTCCCTTCCATGGGCAGGGACACCTTCCACTGGACCAGGTTGCTCAGAGCTCCATAATAAGCCAGTGCTGCTCCCAGAGTAGAAATGCTGCTGCTGACCAGTCTCAGGCAACATGTCTGGGAAAAATGGGTCCTCTCCAACCAGAGTTGGAGAATAATCCATGGGCCGAAAAGTCTTTGCAGTTGCAGCTCTGTGGAGGTGACTGAATCAGCAGATGCTGAAAGTTTGGGGTCTGCATCTCCGAGGCCTGAAGCAAGAAATGAGAAAAGTAAACTTGTTGCCAGAATTGCTTGAAGATCGTAATATTGGGGTCTAGAAAATGTGTAGGGGTTCACTAAATGCATTTACTTTGTACACATCTTTTGTCACTGTCATAACTCAGAAAACTGTGACTTAGAGGATGTTAAATTTATAGCACAATTGCTTTTATACACAATTACTAATAATCACCCAGCTCTGCTAAGACAGAGGTCTGGAGACTAAAGAAACCTGTTGGTCTCTGTAAAAAGGCAGCCTGCTCTTCAGGAAATTGCAAATTTTACGACGTGGAGGTGCCTGGTATAGACTGTTGGGAAGTCTTACGCTCACAGCATAGCAGGGACATAAATACAGGCATAAAAAGTCTGTACTACATTAAGACTCTGCAGCACTCTGGAAACTTGACACCAGTCCTTGAACTGATGCTTAAAGTCCAGACTGAAAAACCAAAGGACTGCACCAGTTCTAGTCAATTTGAGTAACTTTCCCCTCTGTTCTTGCATTCCTGAATTGTGTTCGAATGAAAACCTCTTAGCATGGTGTGTGCAATTTCCCTGCAATTGGGAAAGTTACTGTAACTGCACTGTCATTTGTATATGGTGACATGTAATTGCACAGTAACCACTGCTGTGGGTGCACAAGTGAAAAGCAGAGTGCAATTATAATGTATTTCCAAATGCTGGCTCTTTATCCAGCTTCCATTATATCACAGAGCACCCTGGGGAAACTGTGCTGGGTATTTTTGGATGTCATTAGACCGCTGAAGAGTGGGTGGGTTGGTGATCTGTGCTGTCTTTGGTCAGTGGCCATCTCTTTGTGCACAAAATTTTGAATTCCAGATGACAGAAGTCCACAGCCTTTTCCTGACTCACTGTCTGGAATGCCTGGGATGGGGAGGGCAGTAACAGGCATCAAATTAAAGGAATGCTGTGACAAGAAGTGAAGGTCAGATGGGCTGTGTCCATCCTGCACTGGGACTTCACAGCTCAACACAGCCAAGGGGCTGAAAAGTGATGGTTCTGCTGGAGGTCACAGCACAGGTCGTGGGGAGAAGGGAGATGAACCAAAACCCGCTGATTTCACAGGAGTCAGAGGAGACACTGGGATGCAGCATGGCCAGGAGCAGAGTTACTGCAGGAGGTCAGAAGCAGAGTCAATCCAGCTTTAGGAATGCAGAGTACTGATGCCATGGGCAGGGCAAACCAGCATTTAACCAGAAGTTCACCGAGCTGAAACCATCAAGAGGACGTGCACAAGCAAAGAGGAGAAGAACCAGCCTTGGGTACCATCCTGCTGCTATTGGAGTTTAAAGACCTGTGGTTTGTGGGAGATGGTTTCCCTCATTTCCAACTCCACTGCATAAGGATTTATGGTTCACCCCTGCACCAGCTAATCTAGACCCTAAATTTCCTAGCTTGCCTCTCTTCAGGTACCGTGAAGTTCCTGGTGAGAGATTTTCCCAGGGCTTCCCTCTGCCTAGATTTTTAATTACCCTGTTGAGTGGACACATGCCCACCCTCACTCGGTCCTTGCTGTGGAAAGAAAAGAAGATCTTGCAGTCAGATGACGGAAAAGACCTTGGATATCTCCTTGCAAAGACTGAAATGTGTATTCCTGTTGATTTCTTACTTCTGTTGGCTCCCTGGCCCTGCTGGCAGCACAGACAACCCTTAATGTATGTGTTCCTTCCATCCTTTGCCGTGGCCAAGCCTGAGATAACAGGAGTGAAAAGCCAAGTACCTGCCACTGCATGAAGACAGGGCTGTTAGGTATTAGCTGTAAATCAAAGGCTTGGCCATTGGGACAGACTTTATCCCCAGTGAGTCTGTGGAATTGCTTTGGAGCCTGCTGAGAGATCTGGAAAAAGGTGCTTTGATCGGGGAGGAAGATTCCTCCAGAGAGAAAGCAAGGAGGAATGAGGGGTGGCTAATCCCTTATCGAGGCTGTTCCCCAAATATGGATTAGGCTGTGCTTGATTGTCAGGGGCTGTTTCAGAGGCCAATGGCTAAAGCAGATGTTTAAGGGAGAATTGATGTATTATGAGCACTGTTTGGACTGGCCCCTGATACCTGGTGCTTCAGTCACTCCTGCTATGCCAAGGAGCTCACTCCTGCTGGGGAATCAGATGAGGACGGGCAAGGAGGCGTTGAAATCAAATCTCTAACCCTTCTGCTGAATTTGGGGCTTCTGGGAGCTCAGCAAATCCCTAAGGGACTGAGCCAGCACCAGCCTTGTAAAACCATCCTCTGCAGGAGGGCTTGGATGTGTTAATTATTTATTTGATAGGCTTAATCCTGGAGGAGGCAAACGCCTGCCAGAACCCTCCTGGAAATCAGGCCCATTCTTTTGCACATCCTTCCTTTTTCACCGGTGAATGTGACTCTTGGCCACGGTGTCACGGCTGCAGATGAACCCCCTGGTTGCTGACACAGGGAGTGGTGGCAGGAGCAGACCACAGGCTCCCACCAGCTGGTCCCCCTTCCCATCAGCCCAGGATGGAGAGGCAGCTGGTGGGACTCATGAGGGCATTTTTACCCTGGGAGCTGCCAATCGGTCCCAGATGAAGATAGTTTAGATATGTAGAGCACCTTAAGCCTGTGTTTAGCAGCTTCCCTGGGGGCAGAGGGGTGGTGAGTAATATTCCCTCCTTTGCAGGTGGGAATTTTGTGTGGGATGATGAACTGATTGATTTCAGTCCAGCATCCCAGCCACGAGCCCGCAATCCCTTCCAAGTTACCTGCTGAGCGCGCCGTGACTTTCTGGGTTGGATTTTAAACTGCTCAGGATGCCAGAACTGCCGATGTTATTCCCACCTCTTTCAGACCTTCCCTTTGCCTCTCCCTGCTCCCCCAGCCGGTGTGGCAGCAGCCTTAGAAGCAGAGTGAATTCATGTCCTCACCTCCTCTTTCATTCTGGAAAGTCGTTAAGGCGAAATTGCCGAGCAGAGAAGCTCCGGAGAGTTTAACGTGGCTACTTTATATTGCTGCTAGGAGTGTCTGGAATTGAAAATAAACCTGTGCTTGCAACTCCTGACCCTTTCATCATAAATCCAAACTTCCTTACGCGTTCCTCTTTGCTGCAGAAGATGACTGTATTTCTGTCTTCACAAAGGCCTGTGTGCAGCTGAGAGCCGCAGCTGTGCAGAAGCCGGGTGGTGTTTATTTGGAGGGTTTTGCTTGCTGGCGTTTTTTTGGCAGATGATCCCCAGAGGAAACAACCCAAATACGTTAAACGAAAATAGTTTTCGTGTGGCGTGTGGCTCGCTGGCCTCGCTCCTGTTCCCGGGGGGAGGGCTTGTCCACATGGAAAACCGCAGCTCTGGGATGGCTGCTCTGGCACCCACCCAGCAGCACGTGAGTGGACGTGGAATCCTAGAATAATTTAGGTTGAAAGTGACCTTAAAGACCACCCAGTACAATTCCCCTGCCATGGGCAGGGACACCTTCCCTATCCCAGGTTGCTCCAAGCCCCGTCCAACCTGGCTTTGGACACTTCCATGGATGGAGCAGCCACAGCTTCTCTGGGAAACCTGTGCCTGGGCCTCATCACCCTCATCATGAATGTCTTCTTTATATCTACCTTCTTTTAGCTTAAAACCATCACCTCTTGTCCTGTTGACACAGGCCCTACCAAAAAACTGTGCCAGTATTTCTCTGTAAGTCCTTCCTACAAGGATGTGCCCTTTTGTAAATAGTATCAGGGAAATAGGATTAAATAAATAGGCTTAAATTTAGTTTTGTGTCTGTATGGGGGGCAACCATGATTTCTACCCACTAAAGGCAGGTGTGAGCTCAGCTGGAGCTGGGTCCAGTCTGATGGAGGAGGAATTAACCTGGGGCAATTAGATTAATTCTCAACAGGTGGGAGATGAGCTGCAGATCAGCCACAGGTGGTTGTGCTTGATGCTGGGATCTCTGGGTCCATATCTTCTGAGTCTGTCCGAGTCTCCTGCCTGAGACTGGAGGTTCTGGATCATGCAGGAAGGCAGCCAGACGATTGCATGGGTCCTTCCTGGTCTCAAGTGCTTCAGCTGGAGTGGTTGGTTTTGGCTGTGCTGCAGGGAGGGGAGTGTGTGGGAGGCTGAGCTGCTCCAAGGAGGATGCCTCTGACAGTGCCAGCTCTGCTTGATTTGGATCATTTCACTGCTTGTCAGTGTAATTTCCTCTCACTGGAGATGGAGCTCTGTACACTGCACCCAAGGTAAGATGTCTGCTGGCACCATTAAGCTTTTCATCCTCTCGGTGGTGAGGAAAGCTGTCTTGTTCTCCTTAAAAACTTTCTTCCCTTTCCCCTCTTTCTGCCATTTGGGAATTTGTTGCTTTCAGTCTGAAATGATTCTTTTCAGCTTGACAGGCCATTAGAATGAGCACTTATGTAGTTTTATTACACCCTTGAAACACAAATTTTGCTAATTCCAGAGCTTAAGAGTTGCCGGTTGAACCGTGCCTGGCTTGAAGGCTTGGATTCTCCTCAGATCCAATATCCACAGCACAGCTCAAGTTGGAAGGACACTAGGAGGCCTTTCAAGTATGATGCATCTTTCTGTTAGACACTTAGGCTGTGTGGATCATCTGGAGTCCTTCTGCAACCAGCTCTGTGGGAAGGTGTATTTCCTTCCCTGACATCCCTCCTTTCCTCTGCTAATTATGGATTCCCATCCTGACCTACGTGGCAAAGCTGGGATGCAGGTTTATCTTGGGCTTTGTGGACTAGCAGCAATCCTGCCTGCTGCTGGTGGGGGCTGTTGATCTGCTCTGTAATTGCTCTTTGAGCCGGTGTTTTAGCTCTGAAAGGGCAGTCCACGAACACTAATGACTCTTGCAGGCCAGAGCTCAGGATAGCTGATCCTTACTAATGGCTCTTCGAATTTCTCATAGGTTTTATGTATTTATAAACACATTTAGGACACATTATTCTTC
Organism: Lophotriccus pileatus; assembly: GCA_035583135.1. Classification (NCBI taxonomy): domain Eukaryota; kingdom Metazoa; phylum Chordata; class Aves; order Passeriformes; family Tyrannidae; genus Lophotriccus; species Lophotriccus pileatus. The sequence goes on from JAWWES010000041.1 coordinate 1,290,732, forward strand.
CACTCAGTAAAAACCATCTGTAATTATTGCCTGTAATTGCTGTGTGAGGATAAAGTGAATCAACTATCAGGCTTTTACTGCTGGTGAACTCAAGCATGGAGCATCACAAATTCTAGCCATGTTTCCAGGAAGATGTGAGCTCACACAAAGAAAATTGTCATGGTCCTTTATTAGTGCCACATCAAAACTAGGCAACCTTCCTCTACAGTCCATTATTGCTTTCCTAGGCCTTAGTCCAGCAAAACATTTTAAGTGGATGCTTAACTTCAAATCTCTGAGTGGTCCCAGAGAAGTTAATAAAGTCCAACTGCTCTGGCAGTTGAAGGCTGGGATTTTTGGGGCTTTATTTGACTTATTCTGTGGAGATGTGTAACTTGTATTAGCTTCACCTACTTTGGTGGTGCGTAAAGGTAGAAGAGGTGTCTGTACCACACTGTGGCTGTGCTCCTGTAATTCCCTGAAGCCCAAGGAAACACCCTCAGAGATGTCCACACACCACGTGCATTCATGGGAGAGGATCCCAGTGGAGCATCTGCCCGATGACAATCCTGTGGAGTTCAAATGCAACAGGTTAAATTAGAGTTCAGGCAGCAGCATTAATGAACAGAGGCTTTCCTCTGGTCGTTAGGAGTTCATGAGTATCCCCAACAAATGCTGGAAAGCCTCCCTAATAGCTGTGAAACCTTCCTTCCTCTCCAAAGAACTCAAGTGAATTGCAGTGTCCCTGTAAGATGGATAATCATAAAAACACAGAAGGGTTTGGTTTGGAAGGGACCTTAAAGACCATCTCGTTCCACCCCCTGTTATGGGCAGGGACACCTTCCACTATCCCAGGTTGCTGCAAGCCCTGTCCAACCTGGCCTTGGACACTTCCAGGGATGGGGCAGCCACAGCTTCTCTGGGCAACCTGTGCCAGGC
>JAWWES010000041.1:1292130-1318625 GCA_035583135.1 Lophotriccus pileatus
AGGGATGGGGCAGCCACAGCTTCTCTGGGCAACCTGTGCCAGGGCCTCCCCACCCTCATAGGGAAGAATTTCTTCCTAATATCCAATCTAACCTTCTTCTCTGTCAGTTTGAAGCTATTCCTCCTGCTCCAGAGTCCCTCTCCAGCTCTCTGGGAGCCCCTTTAGGTACTGGAAGGAGCTCTAAGTTTATAGAGTTTAGTTCTAACTATGGTCCCTGCTGCAGATTTGGCCTGGGCTGACCATCTCTCTCCCAGACGATTCCTGGACATGCCTTGGAGGGCTGTAATGTCCAAGGTGTATCATGAGCAATCCTGCTGAGTTTGGAATGGGGAGGATTATTTAGATTTCACGGATGTGATTATTATATTGGGTCTCGGGGCCAGGGGGCAAGTCAGGGTCTTTTTTTATTTGCCAGGGCAGGTTAGGTCAGTGGTTCTTATTCTGGATCCCGTGGGAATAATGTGCATACTTTTTTTTGACAGAACTGGATAGGTTTAAGGCATTTTCAGCAGATTTTGTCTTTGATTGCTGGGCCTTGACTGGTTGAGCTGCCTGGTAAAGCAGTAGGAAAAAGGCTTAAAGTAATGTATCCTGCTGGGCTGTCATTCCAGACAACCAAGTTTCCAGTTTTCCTTCTGCCTGTAACTCATCACACAACTTTTGGACAACTTTTTTTTTCCACCTCTCTGTTTCTCCAGCCCTCATGGGTTTGTCAGCTTGCATAAATTACAGCCCTGTTATGCAACGGGTGGATACTTCCCAAATGGCTAAAGAATGGGTGACTTCACTCAAGTTTACACCCTCTTTCTTTTTCTGTTTGCAGCTGTTAACAATTGATGACAATTTCTGTGGCCTGGACATGAATGCCCCCTTGGGAGTATCATCCATGGTGAGAGGGCTCCCCATTTTCACTGAGGATGGAGACAGGATGACGTCTGTGATTGCCTACGTCTACAAGAACCACTCCCTGGCTTTTGTGGGCACCAAGAGTGGGAAACTCAAGAAGGTAAGACCTGATGTGGTCCTCTGACTCAGTTTTTCATGTTCTTATGGAGATTTGCTGTGTTGCATTGAATGTGGGAACAGTTTTTATGCTAAGGTGCTCCTGTTCTGAGGATAAAAAAGTGTTTTGGTTGGCAAAAAAACCTGTTTCACCTTTAAGGGATAGAGACAATTTGAGATAAGGATAAAAATCTTTCTTCCAAACTCTTGCTGATCAGGAAATGAACACTTCTGAAGTCAAACCACACACCCAGGCACAGGCAGACTTGATGTAATTCACATCCAAACAGAATTGCCTGTGCTCAGACCATCTCTAATTAAGCAGTTGGTCACTGGGTATCTCTGCATGCTGGAGGAAAACTGATTGTGGCTGAAGCTTAAGCAACAGGATTCATGCTCTGGAGATCTTTCAGTGTGACCAGGCTGTGATTTCACCACAAGTCCAGCATGGGATTAGTGGTTGCTCTGTTTGTGTCAGGCCTGGTGCTTGTGCTGAAGGAGGAGTGTTTTCATCAAAAGAAAGCTGTGCCCTGAAGGATAATGAGCTTTATGTTTATGGTTGATGCCACATAATCTCAAATACAATAAAGAGTGTATTTATGGTCCTCCCTGTGTGTTCTCACTAGAAATATGCCCTTTGCATGGCAGTAGCTCTGCAGTTTGCTGTGTAAAGCAATAGTACAGAGGTTTGAGAGGTGGAATCATCTACCTGCAGCTTCCTCAAGGGAAGAAGAGGTATTAGAAGTGACCTTCTTGTGCTAATGATGCACCTTGCCTCTATTTGAACCTCTCTGTGCCAGTCTGACAATGTTTGCCTGAAAGCTCAGCCCGGGAAGGTTGTAAAATATTGTCTGTGCAAGGAAACTGTGGCTTTGCCTTGAAAATGGTGAGAGCTTGGGAAGGGAGGTTGGGCAGGGCCTTGAGTGTTGTTCTCTCTCTTTGAATTTTTTTTGCAAGTAAAGACTTGCAAGGTGCTTTGAGAAGGTGGCCCACTATGTCTTGTGCAGAGGATGGGCAGAGAGGACATGGGGAAGGAAGGGAGTTGCTTGCTCATGGGTTCTTAAGGAATATCTGAAATCTCTGCTTTTATTCCTCTACCTGTTTCTTCGCTTGAGAAGAAAACCAGAGTTCTAAATTCAGATGGCATTTTCCCCGTGCTGAGGGAGGGCTGGGAAATGTCTCTGGCTTTGTCCAACAGGGAAAAGGCTGCTTGTGCTTTTGAGAAGAGAATATGTTGGTTTGGTTTTTGTATTATTCAGGCATGTGGAAAAGGAGCCAAATTGTTTTTTAAGTGGTCATAATAAAAATAATCTCCTCCCCTGACTAATTAGGTTCTGCTTCCCTGTCATCTGTGATACCATAATAAACTGCTCAGTTCTCCAGCCAGTCTCTTGCAAGGGAGGGGGGGAAATGGGGTGGTTGAGATCTGAATGGTAAATATCCAAAAGACCTTAATGACTGCTGCCTCCCTGCACTCCCAAGCTTTTGGTTTTTTCCCTTGGCTCCAGGAGAAGCAAACTCAGCCACAGCTCTCTTTGCCTCTGCAGGTCACATGGCAGAATCCAAGATCTAATTCCTTTTAAATAGGGGAAAATAGGAGAGAAAGCTTTCCATGCTTCAAGGAGTGTGGTAGGGAGCAGGGACAGCCTTATAGGGTAAAGAATGAGAAGAGGGGAGCTGAAGTGGCTGATGTAATTTGAGAAAGCTTCACTTTATTCCCTTTTTCCTCATGCGCTGAATATTCTGCCTGTGGTTGTTACTGCTTTGGGTGCATGAGTTGGAGCAGGGCTGGAGCCTTGGGCTGGGACCTTCCTTGGATGAATAAATCTCCACCAGAGGCAGAACACAAAGCAAAACGGGGCTCCCCCGAACATGTTGGGATTGTTTTGGGCCACTTGATCCAGACTCTTGGAAATATTTAGTTCCTGCAGGTTCAACCCCATCCTTGCTATGACTTGTGCAATCACTGACTCTCCTCCACACATTGTCCTCCCCCAGTGCTCCTGAGGGTATCTGAGCTCAGGACACCAGCCTGGATTCTCCTTTGGGTGCTACAAAAGGCCAGTTTGGCACTCCAGGATTTTTCCTGGATGCTCCTTGGCCCCTGTCAAGACTTCACGGGCCTTCTGATGCTTTGTTTTCCACCTTGGTTCATCCATCAGGAAGCAAGTGCTGAATAGGAAGCAAGGAAAATACTGCATTGAGATTGCAACTCCAGCATAATCCCTTATGTTGGCATGATGTTTGTGCTCTGTTTAAAAAAAACAGTGGTAAATGAGAATGAACTTTTGCAGGATTAGATGAAACTCCAGGTACCAGTGGACAAATCCCAGGAATTACTTTTTTTTTATTTTCCCTGCTGTTGGCTCCTACCAGGCATGGAATGTCCCTCTGCTTCTGGTACAGTGCAGCTCCTCAGTCAAGCTGCAGTGAAACATTCTGGATAACATGAAAGAAGAGCCAGGAGATTATCTCCAAGATAGCAGGGTTTATTCAGTGGTTGGAAGACTTGCTGCAAGGTGGTTTGGGAGAAACTTCCCTTCTTTTTTCCCCCCCCCAGTTTCAGTGTTTTCCTCGCTGTGTGTATTTTCCTAAGGAAGCGGCAGACTGTGTATCTGATTTTTTGATGTACGTGATCCGTGAGCTCTCTGCAGAATACCCACAGCCATAAAGCAATACCTGTTGGTTGATACACAAATGTCACACGTGCCAGAGGAGTTTTATCCAGTGGAACACACACAACAGAAAAATATTGTGCTTTATGGGAGCGTATCTTTAAAATGAAAACTAGCAGTGTCTCAGGAACTCTGCCTGTGTAACCAAGACAACAAAGGGAGAAAGAAAAGGGGAAAAACCAAGGTAGAGACAGGGCAGGGAAAGTGTGAGTGAAACCGAATGACAGGCTTGGCCCCAGCGATTTCACTGCCCCAGGCAAAAGGCATTTTGCAACCCTTGCTCATTCACAAAGCTGCCTGTGCAGCCCCATCAGGAAGGCACCGAATAATGTGCTGGAGAAATAGTCCCTCCAGTTCTGCTGGCTCGTCCACAGCACAGCCTGGCCCTGCAGAAGGAGGAAATAAATAGGATAAAAATGCAGAAAAATCCTCCCCCCCCCGTCCATATCTAAAGTATGGAGACCTCTGCCCTTGGATTAAAGGTTCCATGGATGGGGATGGAGATGGGTGGCCCAGGGAGGAGTGAGCTGGGAGACACCTGGGTTCAGTTCTTTGCTCTGCTCTGCCAGAAACTCCTGGTGTGTCTTCACTCCTCATTTTCTCTCCTGAAAAGGGTAGGGAATACCTTCCTTGCTCAAAGATCACTTCAGAAAAAAATAATGCCTTAAGTGTTGTGAGGTGTGTGATCATATCAAAGAGTTTAACAAATGAGACGGGATGGAAAGCCAGCTCTTGACCACTTGTGGGCATTAAAGATGCTGTGGTATTGTTTAATGAGAAATATTTAATCTGCCAGTGCTTTGGTTTGAACCCAGTATCTGTAATTACCTCCTGTGCTGGCTGGTCCATGATGTTCCCAGTCAGTAAGAGCTGCCACAGCTTTAGTATAATCCAAGTGCCTGATGGGCTTTCTTGGAAGTGGATTCCTATGTACTAGAATGCTTGGGACAACACCCATGGCTGAAATTCACCCCTGGGAATTTTTAGCCATTCCTTTCAGGAGATAGAAAAAAAACAAACCACAACTTGAGTTCAACAAACATCTGCTTTGTCTCCCTACAAAACAGCACAGGAGTTTTTCCCGGGGTATGTCCTTCCTGCAAACCACTTTGCTGTAAGACAGCCAGGTGCCAAAATCCACTGGCTTTTGATTTTAAGCTTTGCTCAGTCTCTCATTACACGCTTGGCTCTTCACTCCAGCGGCAGGAGAACAGCAGAGATGTACCCACGGAGATGTTTTGCACAGGGTTTTTTTTTTCCTATGCTTGGTTTGGATTTATTTTTTTTTTTTCCTGGTGTGTCTGGCCAAATTGTGTGCCACTAAGACCTGTCATCACTAAGGGAGCATAGCAGGATTCCATATTCCTTGCATTCCTTCCCTAGGCATTTAATTTATGGGTCACTGCTTTTGTGCAGATCGTTTTCAGCCAAAGAAACACGACTCACCTGCGATTATTCTGTGTGTAGATGCAGGTGTAAAGGGCGAGTTGAGCTTACAAATGTCAACCTGGGAACAGCCCTAGGAATTGTACTTCCAACAAAACAGAGCTCTTGGACCATTTTGAAATGTTTATTTGAAAATGGAGCAGTAGAAATTTCCATTTATTTGAAACTTCCCCAGAAGAAACAGGGTTTGTTTATTCCATCCAAATGTTTCACTAAAAGCCTTTTCTCTGCTAAATTCCTTGCAGAGATAGAACCTTGGCTTAAAAACCAATACTTTCACTCTGTGGCCTGGATTTCATTTTTTAATCAAATCCCATCAGTTTGCAGACTTTGAAGGGCTTTTTAGATTTGGACTTGCCACTGGGGGTGAGGGTTTTCACTCGGATCAGACAGCTCAGGAATCTGGCCAGCACTTCCAACAGGCATCCATTCCATTCAGTAGAAAATTCTCAGTAGTAACCAGTTCCACGAACGACCCTCTGGATTACCCTGAACCCTCGAGACTCTGCTTTCCTTGGATCCAGACACAAAACACCACTGGGAGAACTTGAGATCTGAGAGCCTGGATTATTTGCAGTTCTCCTTCTGGCCCATCTCGCGGTGGCGTTGGGGAAGGTTGGCTTTCTCCAATACAACACCATTTTCCCCTCACATGTGGGGTGAGATCCCTTCCCAGAGCAGGATTTGTTCTGTCAGCAGAAGGCAGATGAATCCTGGTGGGACTGGCAGCGTGTGAGATCCTTCCTCCGAGCTGGATTACACTCCAGTGCCAAGTTGTGGTTTCCCCATTCTTAGAAGTGTTCAAGGTTGAGTTGGATGGGACTTTGAGCAACCTGGTCTTAGTGGGAGGTGTCCCTGCCCATGGCAGGGGGGTTGGAACAAGCTTGTCTTTAAGGTCCCTTCCAACCCAAACTACTCTGTTTTTCATGCAAAAAATGCGAGCAAGGTAAAAGGGTTCAAAAGGTGGGAAGGAACCCACAGGCAACAGAGCTCTGAGTGGGTTGGTGATACCATGATGTACCCACAGGGAGAAGGAGTGTCTCTCTTTTCTCCTGATTCCCCACCTCCCATCCAAGGAGCTGGAGCTCCTGTGGCACCCTGAGTTCACCATGACCAGGGGGGCAGTCTCATGGTACCTGCAGGCATGGGCAGATCCTCCCTGTTTCTCCAGGCGAGGGGGCTTCTGAATACACACAAAACAAGAAACCCTGCTCAGTTTTGATATTCACTGGAGGATATCCTGCTGCTGACAGCTCCCTGTGAGTGTCAGCAGGGAAACTCTGCTTCCTTCTCCTTCCCTCTGCTGCCTTGAAAGAGTCAGGCTTCTTTTTGAATTTTTTTTTTTCCCCCAACTGTTTGGCAAGTGGACTTGACTGCTCTGAAAACAGGCTGTAGAGGCTCTGGCTCCTGCTGGGATGATGGTTTCTGCAAGAGGGGCTTGTTCACCCTGGCCTCTCCTCACAGCTTCCTAAAGCAGCAGGAGTCCGGGTGCTTCACTGACTTGTGATGGAGCGATGCTGGTTCCCATCTGAGTTTGACATCTGTGAAGGCTGTGGTTGACTGTGTCCTACACTAATATGCAGCACCACTTGGAGAGGTTTTTGCCAGCTTAGCTGCCTGAAAAGCAGTTCATTTTTTCTGGCTGTGGCATTCAGGGAGTCAGGATTTTGCAGCTGTGTGGTGAACTTGGCACTTGATGCTCGTGTTGGGTGCCCCAGCAGGGGTGGTGGTGGGAGTCAGGGTGGAGACCCACTCGTCCTGGGTCATGTAAAAATCACCAATGGCTGGTGATAATGAAGTCCAACATGATCTAAAAGTGTTGGCTGAATGGATACCATCCCCAAGGGTGAAATCAAAGGTGCAGGACTGGATTTTTGGAACAATTCAGGTTGAGGACTGGTTGGCTGAGGAACAGCTCTCCTGAAAAGTACCTGGGCACGAGCCATCAGTGTGCCCAGGCAGAGAGACACCAACAACATCCCCAGCTTATACAAATAGAGGCACTGCCAGTAGAGTGAGGGGAAGGTGATCCTCTTGAACTCCACTGCTAGGCCACATCTAGATAATGAGCCCAGTTTTAGGCTCCTTAGAACACAAAATGTTGTTAATCAACAAAAACAGGTTCGGGAAAGGGTGAAAGGATTGGCCAGGAGCTGGAAAATCTGCCCCAAAAGGAGAGGATGAAACAAATGAGCTTATCGAGGCTGGAGCTGAGAAAACATGGAAGGACTTAACAACAGCATTCCCATGCCAACAAGGAGGTTATTGAGAAGATGGAAACAGGCTCTTCACACTCGTGAGAGGGGAGAGGATGTGAGACAGGCATAAAAGTTGACATGAAAGCACTTACAACTGGATATAAGGAAAAGCTTTTTCCCATGAGAAACAATTCTTAAAGAAAGTTGCCATGGCGGTTGCACATTTTCTGTCCTTGGAAATTTTTAAGGCCTGAATGGACAGAACAACCTGGTCTAATCTTTGGACAGGAGATTGGACTAGAGACCTCCTGAGGTGCCTTCCAGCCTGGATGTGATCCATCCTCTGCCCTAAACCACACCAGGGGGCCTGTGTTCAGATACTGGTGCAAACAACCGTTGTTTGACATACCCACTAATGGTTCCATCCCTGCAGGAGGGTGCTTTGCCTCTCACATCCCTCATTTTCCATTGCTCTGGGACTTCCAGCTACGACTCGTCTGTGTCGCACACTGCAACCAGCTCACTGCTCATGGCAGGACCTAACTGCAGCTGGAAAGCTCCTGTTTTTATCCTGTTAGGAATGTTGCTGTTCCCAGGGAGGGTTAGAGCCTGCTCTTTGGCAGAGAGCTATTAATTTTCCACGTCTCTCCTTCGAGTACCCCTCTCTGCTTTTTGACTACTCAGCAATCTCTGTGCTGGTGTGCAGGCTCTGGCTGAGCTGTGTTTTCACTGGCTGCCTTGTGTAAATGTGTTGAGTGCTGCTCTTTTTTTTTCAGAGATTCTGGTTAAACAGTGACTCAGAGTCTTGTCAGAGATGGGATCTTGTGATCATGCAATGAGACTTGCAAATAACTGTCTGATCCCTCCAAATTCCACATCAGGCGGTGCTGCACTGTGTGTTTTTGCTCCCAGCTCTGCTAGGAGTCCCAGTGGACCCACTGCAGCAGGGAGGGCAGCAGGTTGTGTCTTTTTTTTAAACTCTTTCTTTAAATGCAGCTTGCATTTGACAGGTTTCTAGTGGCAGAGCAGCTGAGCTGGATTCCCCCACAGCGGGCTGGGGGATGTGCTGTGCAGGCAGGGGGACGTTAGTGACAAAACCAGACACAAAGAGACAGGTAACAATGTCCTGCTGCCTGTTACCTGCTGAAATCCATGGGTCCTGCAGCCTCCTGGGGGACAGCTTGCTGTGCTGCTGGTTGTCACCTGCCCTGTGGTGGCAGGTGATTTTCTGCATGGTGTCAGTAGCTCTGTGTGTGGAGAACCTGGCACGGCTGTGCTGTCAGTGGAAACCGGGCAGGGTTGGAAACAAGAAAAGCAAATCTATTCCCATGTCCCTCTGGTCTGTTTACTTCCCTTTATCCCTTTGCTCTCGGGTAAGTGCTGTGGATGGAACATCAGGTGATCAGCTTTGGTCTTCACCTGCTACTTCTGCTCTCCGGGGTGACAAAGAGAGGCTGTTTAACTCCACCTAATGCCCAGATGGATGCCCAGCCAAAAAGGCTCTTGTCATGCTTTCCTCCTCTCTATCCCCTTCCTTTTTGACTGGGATAATGACTTTTCAGGGAGCCCTTGAAGTGCCTCTTGCATCTGCCTTTGATTTGAATGCCTCTTGCCTGCTGACCCTTCTTAGGGGAAGTCGGCTTAAGTGCGGTTCTCCTAATTAGTTTTGCTTTAATTTAATCTTTTGAAATAATTTTATCAAAAAGAGGAAACCTTCTCCCCACTCCCTCATTTTATCGGCTTGTTTTCATGCATGGGCCCTGGGTTTATTTCTCTATTTCCCTTGTCTCTAGATAGGACACCATTTGCATATTTGATTAAGCTCCATATGTTATCAGGGAGCCAGTTGAAAGAACAGCAAGTCCCTGATAAGGCACTGTGCATCCATCTCCTCCTTTCACCATCCTCCACTCTGTCCCCCTCACCATCCTGTGGCTGTATCTGTGCCCAGAATCACCTCCACAGTCTGTCTCACCTCCTCCCTCTCCCTTTTGCCAGATGACTGATCTCTGGTTCAGCTGCAGATAGGGCTGGATGCAGATATCACCATTTGGCAGCTCCTGCCTTTAGGAAGGAAGCAGAAAAGATGGAAACTGAGCCCTGGTGAGGAGTGAACCATGGAAATGAGGTCCAGGTTCAGTTCTCTGCTCTCTCTGGTCCATGGTAAGTTTTATGTGAGCCAACAGTGCGCCCTGACAGCCAACAGGATCATCCATGGGCTGGGGGGCTTCAGGCCCATCATCTTCAGGCAGTTGAGGGAGGTGATTGTCCCTCTGTGCTGGTGCAGCCTCACCTCGAGCCCTGTGTGCAGCTTTGAGCGCCACAGCGTAAAAAAATACATAAAGTTATTGCAGAGCATCCAAAGGAGGGTACAAAGATGGCAGTGGCTTGGACTGGCTGAAAATAGAATAGCCATGGATGAAGAATTTTGAAATGTATTTTAAAATGTGCATATATATATATATATATATATACATGGGGAAGGGGTGAATGCAACCAACATTTCTTACATAAACAGAGCCTTTCAGGCTTTGTTCTCTGGCTTTTGCTCTGTGAAACCAGTCTGCCACAAGTAGCTCCCCCAGCCCAACCCTAGGAACCCTTTAATTTGAAAGCAGTTGTGGATATGCCCGAGGAAAACCAGGGAAATGCTTAGTTTAACAGTAATTTTTCTCCTCCCCACTGCCGATGTTTTAAGCTGGGAGAGGCTTTGCTCAGTTTGTGACCCATAACTGGGTGCTTCTGGCAGTGATCAGAGTCCAATTCCTGGTCTGGCAAAGGCAGGGTGGGCTCATAAGAGCAAACAAAAGTCGTGTAATTAGTCGTGTTACTGGAGTTGGAGAAGGGGCCACACTTTGAATAAGGGGGCCTTGGAAAAAAGAGCCTTTCCTTCAACTGACAACCAAAGTGTAGGGACAAGAGTTTGGATTTATGAGCCAGCTTTTAACTGAAGGGTGAAAAGGGATGTGGTGGAGATAACTTGAAGGGTCTCTCTCCACCTCTCCCCTGCACACACCCAGACACCCCAGTGTGCAGCAGCCCCCTGGTTGTGAACCCCTGTCAGGGTACTTTAATGCCATCAGCATATCCACAGGTTGTGAATGCTGCTGGTGGGGGCTTGGGAAACCAAGAAAAAGGAAAGCAGGAATAACACCCCACCCTGCTCCTCTCCAACTTGATCTTTTCCCCTTGTGCTCCTTTTGTTTTGGTTTAAGGGCTTTTTGGTTTGCTTCTCTTCGTCATCTCCTGTTTCCTCGTGGTGAGAGCCTGGCTTGAGAGCAACCAGGCTTTGATGGATTGCTGGTTGTTGGAATTGTGTGTGAAGCCTGGAAGGGGAGGAATGCGAGAGTTGTGCTGGTTTTTGTAGACCCCAACCCATCTGGTGTCTGCGGGAGAGAAGCACGTTTGTTGCTCTGCAGGGTTCAGGGATCTGTTCCTGCTTGGTCTGACACTTGTCTTTTTGCTTTGTTTTGGCTTTTTTTCTTGACCCTTCAAAACCCTGTCAGTGGCCTTTGACCTCTTCTAAATGAAACCATATGGGAGAGCTGCAGGTTCCTGGACATTTTTGGAGTTGGAAAAGCTTTGACTGCTGGGTGAGGGGTAAAAATACAGATTGAAGACTAGACCAGGGCAGTTAATCAAAGATGAGATTCGCAAAGCCCCTTTGGGATACTGTGCCCAGAGTGACCAGAAAGCATCTTCCTGGCTCTGATAACAGCAGGTAACCTTGATAGATGTGACTATAACCTGATGGTGTCATATCTAGGTTGATGCCAGTGATGTCTTTGGCTCTGTCATTGCTTGATCTTCTCCATACTGGCCAATGTTACACCAACTGTGACCCCCAAGGAGGATCATTCATCTCCTAAACTAAAAAAGACATTGAACTGTGAAGAGCTGGAGTGATGTTTCAACATAAGACCCTCAAAAAGAGATTTCCCAGCTAGGCTGGTGTCCACAGAGACAGCAAGATTGTGTTAACAGAGGTATCCTTTAATCCCGTGGAAGATCACTCCTGCTAAGAGTTGTTTTTATGTATCAGCAGTATTGCATCCAGTCAGTACCAGGCTGGGATCCCCCTTGGTGCAGTGGGCCTGGAAACAAATGGAACACTCTCTGAAGGGAGCTGGGTTGGGACCCTGGGGGTGCCAAAGTCTGGAGAGGAAAGTTGGGAGCAAGTCAGCTGTGGGTTTCAGCTCTGGTTACACTCTGTCATGCTGAATGTGTTCTGCTGATGATTCACAGGGCTGGGTCCCTTTGGATAACAAAACAGGAGCTCCTAAGGGACTTTGGGTTTGGGAAGCTTTGCTGATGGTTGGGGTTTTTTTAGCTGTTGTGGTGCACTGGCAAAGGAACCCGGCACAGTTGTATCTATGGCATCCTGGCAATGCAAACCACCGCTCCCTCTGCCAGCCCTGCTGGTATCCCACCCCGCTGGGATGCTCATGGATGAGGTCTGGAGTCATCTTGCCTTTTGACTTCTTGTAATTTTTTTTTTTTTTTTTTTTTAACTGAAGCTGGCAATAAATTCCAGCGATGTCAGGGAAAAGGTTATCATTGAGACTGGCAGAGACCTCATCATATGAATTTTTCAGAACCCCTTCTGATGAAATCTAATTAAACATTTCAGCTGCCACTGTGCAAATCTCCCCGTGTTTGCCTCGTTTGTCATCTGGTTGATTAAGGCTGGGTTATCAGGGGGAGTTTATGACTTGTGATATCTGCTGGGGTGGATGTGCTTTCGCACACTACAGGCACTTTGATCTTTCCCCCACTGCCTACAAGTTTCTGTGGGTTTCTCTTGGATTTCGTACACGGCTGGTTTATCTCCTTGGGGTCTGAGGGAATATGCTGAGGATAAGCTGCCCTGCGGGATGGGGACACACGGGGCGTTTCTCCTGCCCTTCAGACAGTTGGTAAGTGATAGGACCTTGGCACCCTGTTAGGTTGGAGTGTCTCTTACACTCAATTTATTGTCTTCTCACAGATCAGAGAAAATCTTGCAGGAAGAAGAAATAAAACCAGCCCAAACCCAGCCCAGTGCCAAATCAAAACTGATTTATTCTCCCTCCTCTTTTTCAATACAACAAACAAGCTGTGAAAGTTTTATAGCGTATGAAACAACCACTTATGGTTATTTGACCTCCCCACCTTCCTCTTCTCTCTTTTTATTTTTTTTGTTGTTGTTTAATTAGCTCTCATCTTGCAGGTATTTCTACCGCGAGATGGAAAAGTCAAAATCTTTTGATGCTTTCAAGCCCCTTCTCCCCCTTGTGATGATGTAAATTAAGTCCCCAAATCCCACGTAAATTCTGAATTTTGAGCTAATTTGCTATTCACGGAGAAGAAAAAGAAAACGTTTCCGAATTTATGTCTCTGTTTTCCTTGCATGTCTGTCTTAGCCTGCAATACATGGAGAGGTGGGAGATCTTATGAGACTGCTGCCTTTAGGCTCTTTGTTAAACTTCTTCTGCCGGGTTAGCATTTTTTTGTCTGCTTGGAAGCTGGAGAATTGAACTCACCTGGGAGCCCCTGGTAGTGAAATAAATTATCATAATATAGCAGGAGAAGAATAGATTTGAAGATGGTGAGTAGTGCAGCCCTACCCTGGTGTATTACATCTGTTCATTTGGAGGTGTAATATGGCTTTGGCTTTGGGGCACATGGCTGGGATATTTTTATTTTGAGGGGAGGGGGCTGCTTGTGCTGGGGGAGATTCAGTGTTTATATGTTACATTCACCTGCAAGTCCCAAATGCCTCCTGTCACTGATAGTAAGTATAATAACCACCTGAAGCTGAGCATTGATGGTTAATTCATGATTTTTTTTAGAGGAATCTGATTCTTTTTAGTGCTGCAAAGCAGCGATGGAGGGCAAGGGATTGAAAGATCTGTTGCAATTAGTATTCCAGTGCTCTGCTTCAACAAATTGTCAGCACAGTGTGTGTGTGTGTATGTGCAGGTTGCAGGACTGTTCACCAAGGTGTTATATGCTAAAAAGGATTAATCTTTAGCTTGAACCAGAAGTACCTGCTGGGGGGGGAGGGATGTGAGCTCTCACCCTCCTGAAAAGCAGTGAGCAGTCCCAGGTTGAGATGTGGCAACAGGAGCTGAATAACCATAAACTCCTGACACTGATACCTGCTATTGTTCAACACATCAGTATTGATACTATATGGGGTTTTTTTCCCCCTGGGTTTTACCCTTGATCATGCCTTGCAGCCCCTGCTGTAGCCCTGGCTGCCTCTGTGCTGTTTTCTTCCCTGTTAAGGAAATCTCAGGCGCTTTCCTCTTCAAGCTCACACTGACATTGCCATGGAAGTGCTGTCCTTCTCCTCCCTGCAAAGGCAAGCCCTGCTAGGAAAGATGATCTCACTGGCACTAAATATATACCCCAGCCATCAGGCCCCTTGTCCGTGCCAGGGATGCTCTGGCAGGCTCTGAAGTGACTTATTTTCTATGTTTTGTCAATTCTCTCTGGCAGGTGATTTCATTAACTGCCCTTTAATCACTTGCAAAGGGCTGAGCTGTTATTTTTTTTTTTGTGTTCTCATGTGCTGGTGGCCACCTTACAGCTCCCCCCTCCAAGATGCACAGATCAGCCTTGTCACCCAGTTTCCAAACCTCCTTCTGTATTTTTGTTTTTAATAATAATAAGCTGCAAAATTTGGAGTTGGGGGTCAAATTCCCAGGAATTTCACTGTCAGGGTTTCAGCCTGGGGTGCAACAGTGGAATCTGCTCTCTGTTGTGTTCCCTGTGTGATCTCTGGACTCATCTGTCTGCTTTCCCTATTTCTCCTGCAGTCATTAAAATGAGGAAGAGGGGAGTGTGAAGAAAATGTTTGGGAAAGGACCGAGTTCCTCCTTAACACCATCTGGACTGGGGCTGGTGTCTTAGCAGGGTTTTTTCCGTATATGTTGCCTGTGATATTCCGTGTTTGCTTCTCCTGGATCTTCCTCACATCTGCAGCGTATTATGGACAGTGTGTGATACCCAACTCTGCTGTCTTGTCATCTGTTCCCTTTCTTCCAATACCCACATTGCCTGACTGTCCTTTTAACCTGCTCTTCAAGGATATTTCAGTTTTCCCTCCTTCATCCTCTTTGTTCCTTACCCATAAGTAGCTTCCTTCAAGCCCCCTCAATTTTGTTACTGCTGGGATGGCTCCTTGGCCTTTGTTCACCTTAGATGCCCATCTGTGTTTTGATCTGAGCATCAGACTAAAATATAAGAATCCTGAATTCAGCTCCTGCTTTGCTACTGACTTTTATGGACCCACCTTTTGGAAGGTGGGGATTCTTTTCATTAAAAGGGGATATTTCCATCCCCAGGAGGTGTTGCCAACTTCCTTCCCAATCCAGCAAGAAAAATCAGACCCTTTAGGACACAATTTCATCCCGTAGGAGACTGAAACTGCCCTAAAACAGGGCAGTGAATTACATCCAAAAATGTCTTTTTCTTTCCATTAATGATAAGGGGAGCTAAGGGCAACTTGTTCAGACAGAAATACCTCTTCTATCTCTGTTCCCCTTCTGTAAAGTGACAGTAATGGTGTTTCTCTGCTCTGCCAGGGGTCTTGCCAACAATTAGTGGTCGTGAGGTGCTCCAACATTATGATAATAGGAAAGCTCAGTGCAGGGTTATTTTATGCATGATTTTCCTCCTGAAATGTGATTAACATGCTCGGATGGGGCCGTTGCTTTTGGCCCTTGCTACTTGGTGTTTTCTTCATCCCGCTGCAGGTGACTTTTCCAGCCTCTTCTGTGAAGCTCAGGTGCTCTGACCTGGGCCATACTCCTGAAGTTTGCACGGAACATTTAGGAGGTTGTTGGAGAATGGAGACACTGGGCTGCAACATCAGCTCATATGGTTCAGGAGAGAAAGGGGCTGCCAACAGACCCAGGGCCATCGGCACCCCTATCCACAGATTCCTACTGATGCTCCCTAAACAGCTGGAAGCTTAGGGAAAAACCTTTAGTCTCGCTTAAAAGGGAAAGAAAGCCTGCAGAATTTATGGCATCTGCAGTGACTGGGGGCACTGCCAGCAAATCCAGGGAGTTCTGAGTAGGAGGAGCGGGCTGGGCTCTTCTTGGGATCACACATCTGGCAGTCACAGTCAGGTGAATTTTGCTGCATTGCCACGCACCACATGATGCTCTGGGTGATAAGGCACACTTGGAAGATATTTAGGAATGCCCTACACGCTTCCATGTGCTTTGAAGGCTCGAGTTAGCAGGATTGGGTAGATTAAAGAAGGGAGGGAGTATTTAGGCACGCAAACATTCAATGGAGACACTTTCAGAGGTACTTGGGTGTATGACTCCAGTCCTTTTACCAAGGAACTTTCAACCAAAAGGGCACGAGTAACTGGAGCAGGCACCCAAAGGGGAAAGTGGGGAGAGGAGCAAGTTCCTGAGAAGGACCCGAGTGGAGAGGAGCAGGTGGTGGATGGGAAAGGCCAGCTTGGACTGGGGGTGATGTGGGGAACGTGAGGTCGTCAGAAAAAAACCTCAGTATGACATAATGGCAGAGCGGGAACCTTTGATCTATTCCTGGCTCTGGTGCTGATTGCAGCGTGACCTCGGGCAAAACGCCTTCCTCCCTGCGCAGAATCACAGATTCAGCCGGGTTGGAAAAGACCTCTGAGACCATCAAATCCAACCCTTGATCCATTACCACAGCAGTTACATTCCCTCCTCCTCTTCCCTGCGAGTTCTGTATGTCACTCGCAACGAGTGCGTCCTGCGCCGAGCACGCTTTCTTTTCCTTCCATCCCGAGCTTTCCCCGGCAGCCGAACCCCGAGCTCAAAGCCGGGGGTGTTGCTGGGGTTCAGCCGCAAAAGTTTCCTCTCGCAAGACTTCTCCCGCTGCGAGGCTCCTTCGACACGCGTGGCTGTGTTTGCGCAAGAGCTTTTGCGAGTCCTTTCAACGCACGCCTTTTGCTTAGACCCCCTCCCCATCCCGGTGTATCCCTGATTTCCCTGCCGTGCAGCTCCCGGGAATGCCGTGCCTCCCTGCCCCCTCCCAACAGGTTGATCGTAAATCAGGTTCTGACGTGAGGAGGGGGGTCGAATTTCGCTCCAGCTGCCGGAGCCGTGGCACATCTGGGGTCCCCCTGTGGTTAATGGCTTCGCAAAATGAAGCAATAAAGGTTGTGATGGCTGTGTTTTAACCCCATGGCCCTCGTTCTGTTCGACGGGAGGGTTTCTCGGGAGGGGTTTAAAACCCGCTGTCTGCATTTTAAATATCTCCCGACGACGGGCCATCTTCGAGCAGCTTTTATGGAGCGATTTTCTTTTCGAAACTTTAACAAAGCCGAAGCATCTTTTTTTTTGTTTGGTTGGTTATTTTTTGTTCTCATTCACAAAAGATGAATTGACTCTCTTTAAGATAAAAAACGTCTGTCGTGATTTAACATTTACACATGACAGAGAAGTTGGTGCAAAGCCAAAAGGGGAAGGGTAAAATACCCATCTCACTTAACTTGGAATTTTCCTGTATGTCAGTAATGCTTTTCTAAGGGATGATTTGTCTGTAAAGAGCAGTTCACAGCTCTGGTCACCCATAAACCCTTCAAGGGGTGGTGCTTCCACTCTCTCACAACCTCCTGCCTGTCGTGAAATGCTGGAAAACTGGGATGTGACTTTGGATACTGAGATCTTGCTGCATCAGAAATTCTGGCATTTTGGGATGCGTGAATCCTTAGAAATCAAGGTGTCTTCTTCCAGTCCTACTTCCTGATGAGTACCAGTACCTTAAAAATCTTGGCTGTTTTTTGAAGGGAAATGAAGTTTTGGTGCTCCAACCAAATGATGGGTCTCTGCTGGGTGTTGTGGATGCTGCTAAAGGTGCTGCTTGGAGAATCAATAATATATTTATCCTTCCAGCTGTGCTGACAGGTATGGAAGTGGGACTGCCCCTGAGTTGCAGGGAGAGCCAAACTATTCAGGCTCTGTACTAAAGTGGATTTACCTGGAAAAGAGGTAGATTTTTAATTTTAAGAAGGTGGTTCAGATCACCTCCTGGCCAGGATGTCATTTTGTGTACAGTCAGCAGAGTTCAGAGCATCATTTATGTCACTCTCTGGAGACATCTACCAGCTTTCTAGATAAATAACTCGAATGCTTAAAGGGAGAGTCAGAAAATGCCCTTCCTGACATGCTGCAGGGGTCTATGATTCCATGGGAGACATCACAGGGGAAAGGCTGGACTTGCACAAGCTACAGGAGTTGTGGCACAGGACAGGGATGAACCTCAAGGTCCCTTAATCACAGAAGTTATCCTTAATGAGTTATCCTGCTGAACTTGGGAAAGAAGGGCTTTTCCCTGACTCTGTTTCCACGCTGAATTTTGGTTTACCCTTGGTAAAACAGGTCCCACCAACCTCAAAATAGTGCTTGATGTGCCAAATTCTCGTAGAAAGACAAGCAAGGCACGCCAGCCACACACCTGGAGATGATAAACAACCTCTCATTTATTTATTTAACTCATTATTAATTGCAAAGGACGACCCTTCACTCATCTGTTGTGAAGTGTATCGACTTGCTCTCTCTGGGTTTCCAAGAGATTTCCTGCTCCAGCAGGCTCAGCACAAACCCTGAGGGGGCCCTGGGTCAGTTTTTGAGGAACACGGGGTCTGATGTTGGAGCTAATGAGCTTGTTAGGAGACATACACTGGGATCTCTAGTGGCTCCATCCTTTGCCACCGTGTCCAGCCTGTCTGCAATTAGGAACAGGGTCTGTGACATTGAGCTTTATAGTAAATCTGCAGCGAGACAAAAACGTCTGATTTTCCCCTGGATGTGGCAGAAGCTCCTGATCTGCAGAGTTCGAGCAAATTTGTCTTCTTTATGACTGAAATTCTTTAGAAGCCCCCAAGGACTCACTTTATTTTTATTTTTTTTTAATTTTCCAGAGCTGCCACCCATTTTTTTTTTCCCCAGGGATTTAGAAGTCAGAAAGGTGTTAGCCAAGGTAGTTGAAGCTATAATGTTAGGCACAGTGCTTACAACAGGGGTGTGTTAGGTAATTGATACTGATTTATATTGGTGGGGTAGAAGGTAAAAGAGATGGCTCTGGTAGATGGAGACACACAGACCTGGGTTCATGCTGCCTGCTCGTAGAATCAGAGTGGTTTGGGTTGGAAGGGACATAAAGGGTCATGTCATTCCATGGGGACATCTTCCACTAGATCAGGTGGCTCCAGTACCTGTCCAACCTGGCCTTGAGCACTTCCAGGAATGGAGATTTCAAGCTTGTCCAAGGTAACCCTTGTCTGTAGCTGTAAGAGGTCAGTCCTAATGCAGAATGCAAATCCAAGATGCCAGACCACTCCTGTAAGTGCTTCCCTCTTCTCTGATCATGATCAGTTAAATGGGAAAATACATGTATGGAAGAGACCCCAAGAAATCCTTGGATCCCCTCTGCCCCAAAGAAAAACCACTGTAGCTGAACCATTCCTTTGGGATGTTCAGGTTAACTTGGCCATTGCAAGATCCCCTCAGTCAAGTGGTCTCTGCCTCACTTGGATCATTTCTGACTGTTGGGTTTGCAGGTTTTGCCTTTATTTTATTTGAATGAATGTCACAAGCCTGCAAGCCCTATCCCATACCTGGGGACAGTGCTCTTCTGGGGGATTATCCAGCCATTGTCAGACAATTCATCTGAATTACCCCGTTCATTTCAGTCCTATTCACTCCCATTATCTTCACCTTTCTTCCCTACCATGAATATCACCTGAGCTGCTCTTTCTTTTTGCACTGGAAACTTTAAATGGATAGATATGTTAATTGGTATCATTACAACAAACGGTCCCAGTCACACTGCAATTCAGGGAACGTTTCAGCGTTGCCATTTAAATGATGAGGGCTTTTTTCCTTTTTCTTTTTTTTTTTTTTCTTTAATGCCACTGACAGCTACTTGTGTTTAATTCATTTTGATTTTGTTAGGAGGGGGAAGTTATCAGGATCGTATCATTAAAAATGCATGCTTGGGTTATTCATGCATGTTTCATATATCCCTGTGTATGATCCATCATAATTCAACATTAGCCAATGGGGATACCAAGTGGAAAGGGTCTGCTGAGCATACATATAATTCAATTACACCCATGACGTCACATTGATTGGATTCTTAATGACACCTCCAAGCCGGGCTGGGAAAAAGGAAGGTTTCCACTGAGGCTGCCCGTGCTGGGGTGGGGGGAGCACAAGGTTTGTGTCACTGATCCAGATTGGATCTGGTAACAACTGGGCAGCTGCTTTGGAGCTGAAGGCTGGATGTGAAGCATCTCAGGCAGTGGCACAAACCTTGACTGCCACAGGAGTCGTGCTGATGGGCTGTAATAAAGAACTGAGATGTTCTCCCTGCCTTTTTATTGAAGTGCTTTCACCAGTGCAACAGTTCCTGTGGCAGGGGGACAACGTGTCATGGTGCAGCAGATGCTCCTAACCTGGGATAACTCTGGAGCACTGGTTTGGTTAACACGCCCTTCTGGTCGGTGGGTGATGTGGGGCAGTGCATGGTGATAGTCCTGCAGCTGAGGAGGGGGATGGATGGATGGATGGATGGATGGATGGATAGATGGACAGAAGATGCAGTGGTGGCACCCTTATCCTCTTCTCTTGTTGTAGATCCTGATTTAGGATAAATTGGTAATTACACCTTCCTCTCCCCCCCTCACCTTCACTATGTTCTTTGACCCTGTTAGTGAAGTGAATCTCTCCTCTTCAGAGCCTGCTGGCAATACCCATCAAGTGCCACTGCTGGGAGCCCTGGTGGCACAGGGCAGAGGTCAGGTGATGGAGCAAAGCCCATTATTTTCTTCACCCAGAGGGGTGGTTGAGCACTGGGACAGGCTCCCCAGGGAAGTGCCTCAGGCCTGAAGGAGTTCAAGAAGCACCTGGAGAACACTCTGAGGCACATGGTGGGATTTTTGATAATCTCTGTGTGTCCCTTCCAACTCAGGATGTTCTGTGTATGATTCCACCTAAGGGAGCACTTGGATGCTGATCTCAGTTTGGGTGTCCTGACCCTGCTGCTTCTTGGCATCAGGATTGCTGATGCAAGGATTGCTGATGCAGAGTTTTCTTTGATGCTCCTTAAAAAAACCCCAAAAACTAAAAGGAGGAAGGCTCTGCATCCCTCACTGCCTCTCACTTCAATATATTTAAAAATATCTTGCTCTCTGTGAGTGCATCCCAGCACCTCTCAGCCTCAGCACTTTTGAAGCTCTAATGAATTCAAACCCAACACTGGGTTATCTCCATTTCATGGGTGCTGGATCACAAACCTAAAGAACTCAAAAAAAAAAACCCAAAAAAACCTGTTTATGGTCATGGCCAGGAGAAGAAATCACTCCTGCTCCTGACTCCTGGACCTCTGCTTTAAGCACATGAGCATTCTGACTACCACTCCTATTGATTTTTAATTATGGCTCAAATGGAAGTGGTTGTAGCTTTGTGTTAACCCTCGGGAGGATTTGGCCTGTCGTGTGTGCCTCGGGAGCGAGAGGGGAGAGATCCTGTACCCCACGTGGATTTGTGGGGCTGAAATGGGTGTCCCCACTGCTCTTTGAAATGGCAAAATCCCTCTTCATGGGCTTGGGTGTGCTGCTGGGGGCAACCCATGGGTGTGTGGCATGAAGGAATCGTGGCTATAAATACTGAGCAAGTGTGGTGTGGTACAAAGTTATTGCTGGCATGAGTGGGGGGGATTTTTAAATTATGTGTGGAGGCTCATTTTAAAGGGTAACTGGGCTGAACCTTGCTGGCGTATTCAGGATAGTCCAGGCAGAAGGCAGATGAGAAGTTTGAAGCTGCAAAATTCAGGCTTTTCCTTCCCTGCCTTTTAGCTTGGTCAGAATTTTCCACTCTCTGCACTGGCAAACACACACTCTCCGTGTTTCCAGGGTGTTTTGCTCCTTGGATCTCTGAGCTCTTTGCCAAAAACAGGAAATAACATGTCCATTCCACTGGTTGGGAATGCAAAGGAGTTAAATACTTTATAGAGCCAGGTTAAGATCATAGGATCACAGAATGATTTGGGCTGGAAGGGACCTTAAGGATCATCTTGTTCCAACCCTTTGCCAAGGGCAGGGATGTCTCTCACTGTCCCAGGTTGCTCCAAGCCCTGTCCATCCTGGCTTTGGTGCTTCCAGGGATCCAGGGGCAGCCACAGCTTCTCTGGGAAACCTTGGCCAGTGCATCACTACCCTCTGAGTAAAGAATATTCTCCTAGCATCTAATTGAATTCTAGATCTCTCCTCTTTTAGTTTAAAACCATTCCCCCTTGTCCTATTTGCCCTTGTCACTATTTGCCTGTGTAAAAATTCGTTCTCTCTCTCTTTTATAAGCTGCCTTTAAGTACTGGAAGCCTTTTCTCAGGTCTCCCTGGAGCCTTCTCTTCTCCAGGCTGGACACTCCCAGCTCTCCCAGCCTGGCTTCAGAGCAGAGGGGCTCCAGCCCTTGGAGCATCTTCATGGCCTCCTCTGAGTCCTCTCTAACAGGTCCATGTCTCTGTTGTGCTGAGAACTCCAGAGCTGGATGGAGTTCTCCAGGTGGAGTCTCACAAGGGCTGAGTAGAGGCCACATCTTCCAGAGCCGTGCTCTGGAAAAAAACCCTGAAAAAACCCTCAAAACCCCCACAAAAACCCAACAAAACAAACAAACAAAACCTCTGAACAAACAAACAAAAATCCCCCCCCCCCCAAAATCCCCAAAAAATCCAAAAACAAAACCTCCAAAAGAACTCCCAAGGATTATTATTCTCATCAGCCTGTTCAAGACTTGCAGTGAATTTCACAAGGTTTGGATTTGCCCTGGAATTGATCTGCCCCAAACCACCTCTCTGCCCCTGTGTCCACCCCCTGCTTCCCAATGCAGGGATGTGTTTATTCCACAGGCTTTGCCTGAGGGCCACGGTGATGTTATGGTGATGTTATTTATAGCAGCCCTGCCCACAGTCGGGCAGCTGGAGCCCGTGTTGGGTTTCCATCACCTGCTCCCCTCCTGCTGCCCCTTCACAGCTCCAGAGGGTGCGGCAGGGCTGGATTTCGGCCTGGGGTGGGGTGGTGACCCTGACCCGTCCCTGCCCTTGGCCACAGGGCTCTGTCCTCCTCCTCAGCTTCCCCTCAGGGCACAGCCTGCAGGGAGTGAAATGCAGCAAGGCTGTGAGGTGGATCCTGTAGGGTGCTCTTTGTAAGGGCTAAAGGGAGCATTCTCCAAGGCAATTTTATGCCTCTGCTCTTTCTGTGCTTGCCTTACCTTACCTACATGTTGATGGCATTTAAAATATTATTTTTATGTTAATAATATTAAAATATAAAAATTTACGCATCATTTCTGTGCAGGAGCAGGGTCTCTGTGGGGTGGGCACTGTGCTGCCTTCTTGAAAATCCAGCAGATCTTTTTGGGGTGCAGCAGGTGCTAAACATCCCCAAATGGGAAGAGGAGAGGAGAGAGGGGATCCCAGCTAAATGAAATGAGGGTCCTCACAGTGAAGGTAACAGGCTGCTCTGAGCTGCATTTTTATCTCACTTATTCTCCCTGGAGGGGAGCAAGCAGCCCTACCTGCCTTTTTTTCCCCTCCCTTATCAGCAGCATCTGGCATTATCACATTTGTTCTATCTCCTCCTTCCAGTGCTGACTTGAGAGGACATCTCCCAGGGTTGACAACAGGATGAAAAGCGGGGAATTAGCAAAGCCTCAGCGCCTGAGTCTCTGTGACTCTTTCCTTTCTGGTCTGAACACCAGCTCTGTGGTGTCCTGGAGCAGCAGGAAGGCTGAGGTGACCACACTTCTTCCTCCCTGCTGTGTGGATATCTGCTCACCTGTGGGATGCAAACTTCCATCATGTGCTTCAGCCAATAACCAATGGCCAGAGTAGTATAGAAAAATGAATGAACTCTTTTTTTTTTTTTAGCCTGGGAGGTTGCATATTTGTGTGTTTTTTTTCAGCCTGGATGGGCTTTGTGGTGAGGGACGTGCAGCGATAACAGAGGTGGAATTACAGGATCCCTTTTGAGTCCCAATTGGAAACAGCTCCCCGCAGCGGCTCTGCTTCAAACCCTCCCCCTTGTAGCTGACTCTGCATCCCGGTGGGAGTCCCTGACTTCCCAGAAGAGCTGGCCTGAGTTCCCAACCTTCCCCCGCTGCCCCTTGCAGCTCGTGCAGCTGTAACTCTCCTTGGAAAAGCTCTGGGAGCTCCCTCCTCCCTCCACCGCGCTGGGGAAATGCCCTTTGTAATGCTCCAAGCTTTTGTGGGTTTTTTTTTGCATGAGCTGGGTAGGGGTGAACTTGGCAAGGCTGCCAGAACACCATGAATAAGTTAGGAGGGACGCTGTGCTCCCTGCTCAGGGCGTACACAGGCAGGGAAAGCGGGGTTGGTGCTCAAACTGCCTCCAGAGTGTCTGTGTAGTGGTATTTTGTACTCTCTTTGGACCCCATATTGGTTGAGAATCAGACCTTTCACTTAATTCAGGAGTCCTCGGTGGTCCTGTGTTTCTCCAGCCATGGCTGGTTTTGGACAAGCGATCTGCAAATCTCTCTGGCATCACCTACTGTGTTGGTGGAACATCCTGAGAGTCTAATATCGAAGAGATTTCTTTCCTCAAACAAAACATCCCACAGAGTTCATGGCAGTTTTGTGTCTCCTCAACGCCTTTGTCACCACAACTTCCCATTGCCCAAGGCTCCTCCTGGAGTCTCCTGGTTCTCCCACTGCAAGAGAGGAATGTTTAAAGGGCAGAGTGGACAGTGTGGTCATCTCATCTCACTGCCTCAACCACAGACATACAAGGCCCTGTGATTATTTCTATTTCTTAAGAGTAGTGATTTTTCCAGGAGAGGAAAATTCTCTCTTTGCTCTTCCCAAAACCAAATTTGCAGAAGAATCGGTCAAATTAAGAGCATCCTTCTCTCTCTGGGAACATCTCTGCTCCCCTTCTACCCAAGTGTTGGTGCTTTTTGATTTCTGAAAACCAAGCATTCTTGGTCTCAGGGATGTCTCTGTGCTGATGTACAGACACTCTGTTCTCTGCTCTCAGCCTCTGGTGTGTCAGTGGAGTACTTTTTTATCCTTTTTGAAGTTTATCCTGTTCTTCCTCTGTGTCATTGAGTCCCTTGTCACCACGATTTCATTCATGCTGTCCCCGGAGGGTCATTGCCAGTCACCTCTCTGCAGTTATTTCTGCACAGTTGGGGATTCGTAATGAAAAACAAAACTCTCTATCTGCTTCATTTCCAGAGCTGCTGGATTAGCTCCTGGTTTCTTCCTTGGCTTCATTTCAAATCACAGCAGGTCAAGGAAGGAGGTACATCAGTGTCCTCTCCAAAATGTGCCCTGCTCCATGTTAGGACTTTGCGAGCACACAGTGCCACGTCAGGACTTGTTGAAGGGCCAGGGAGCAGAGCTGTGCCATGGACGGAGGTGTGGGACTGGAAGGGACACCTTGGGTCAAATCTGTGCCCTTGCCATCGCTGGCATCACACTGTGTGGTTCTGATTGCAAATCTTGCAGGCTCCACCCTCACCTTCATTTGCTGCTTCTTCTTGCCCAGCCCAAGGGTTCCTCATTGCTGGCGGGCTGGGCAGGCTGATGGTTTATAGGGATAGAGCTGGTGCATGGGAGAGAGGGGCTGAGCTGGACCTAAACTGAGAACAGGTTGTCCCAGCAAAACCCCAGTTGAGCTAAGGACTGGCCTGAGGTGGACCCAGGAATGTGCCTCTTCCAGCAGATTGTGTCCTTGCTGGAGCACAGAGAGGACATCCCAGAGGTTGGGCCAAAGGGGCTTTTCTACTCTGTGTGGGCAGAGAAGGTCATCTTAAGCAAGCAGAGAGTGTTGGCTCTCTGCTCAAAGTTGGTGAGACCAGGATCCCCAAAATGCTGCGTTTTGCAAGGTGTCTGTGGGATGCAGCTGCCTGCATAGGATCATTTATGTTGGGAAAGACCTCCAAGACCGAGTCCAGCCTGTGACTGATCACCATCTTATCAACCAGACCAGAGCACTGGGTGCCACATCCACTCATTCCTTGAACATGTCCAGAAAGTGGTGACTCCACCACCTCCCTGGACAGCCCCTTCCAATGCTCAACAACTCTTTCCATGCAGAAATTCTTCCAGATATCCAGCCTAAACCTCCTGTTTTGCTACAGTGAGAAGTGACTACAGCCTTGGATTGATGCTCCTGAAGCAGCACACTGCCAACAGCACTTAGAAATTGCCTCTCCCATGGCTTTTTCGTGAAGAGCAGCAAAAACTGGGCATTATGAATGTCTTGCCTGGAAGTGCCTCTGCCAGGAATATTTGATAGAGACATATGCTCACCTCACACACACCCACGGAGCAGCCAAATTTGATGAAGGGATTTATTAGCGGAGGTGCTGCAACACATGCTCCTGCTTCTGCCTCCTTCGATTTTGTTGTGCAGGACAGGGTTAGTTTTGCCTTTTTGTTTCATTTTGGGTTTTAAGTGCTTTTCTGAGGGCTGCTTTACATTCTGCTCTGTGTTCTGGGGGAGCTGAGTCAGCGTTGAGCACCCAGACGCTGCTCAGAGGAATTCGCACTGGTTTGGTTTATTATTTTCAGCACAGCCAGTTCTGCTTTGCCTTTAATTGACAAGCAGGAAATGTTGCTTGGACTTTTTTTAGGTGGCTGAGTCCATTGCTGAGTCCCTGCTGCTGAGGAGAGGAAGCTCATAGGAAACTCCTGTTTGAGCGATTAGCAAATGGAATATGATTTCAGTGCAGACGTATCTCTTGATGCTCGAGGTGTCAAATACTCTGAGTAATGATCATGTTTTAAATATAGTTTATAACTTTCTTCTCATGCCTATCCCGCCTACTGTATGTGCATGGTGGGATATACACACAGTGTGGCTGTGTATAGATGATGTAGCTGTGTAATTACACCTACAGAGGAAGAGATCTGTCTGTGTTTATTTTTAAATATTTTATATATATATATATCTTGGTATCTAAAGAAAGGGTTTTACACAGATGGAATTTCTTTTAGGTCCCATTTCAATAATAATTACAGCTGAATGATGCCGTGGCGGTTTGATTTTTATCCGCTATTATTTTAGCTGCTTCTAAATAGCCGCTAATTTTCCAAGCAGAAAGGTCACGGCACAGATGTGAATAAACCCGCCGTAAACCGGGTGTAGTAAATAAATCCA
>JAWWES010000041.1:1323734-1356205 GCA_035583135.1 Lophotriccus pileatus
TGGATTTATTTACTACACCCGGTTTACGGCGGGTTTATTCACATCTGTGCCGTGACCTTTCTGCTTGGAAAATTAGCAGTTACAGATGATACAGCCTCCCAAACTCAAGCTTAAAGCATCCCTGAGGACGAGTAATGGAGCCCATAGGATGTTTGTGTGGGATTCAGGCCCATCCAGGTCTGCACATGTTCCTCTGCTACCCCACGATCCCGCCTGTTACGTAAAGGACCCGTTGGCATCTCCCCCCCTTGCAGTGTTCTGTTCTCTTGCAAGCGTGGCACGACCTCTCTGAGGACAAGAGAGCAGAAAGCAGGGCTGGGCTCGTGCCTGAGAGGTGTCTGACTTTCCCTCACACCGCTCTGGACGTGGAGCTGTTGGTATCGGACATCGGGGCCACGTCTCAAATCGTGGCTGCCTCGTGCCCCTTGAGGCACAACCTCTCTCCTCAGGTTATCCCTGTGTGAGTCAAGGGGACGGGAGGAGGGCACAGCTCCAGACTGTGACTCATTCAGTCTTTTCCCACTGCTGCTGTAATTCAAGTGGAAGCCTCAGAAGATGGCAAAACCTTCAGGCACACGAAAGATGCCAGGGTTTAAGCGCATATGAATGAATCCAGAGCTCATTTCTGAACTTGGAAAAAACAGGGGAGGCTTTGCTGCGATTTTGTTGCCTTGTGTAGTGAGAGAACAAGGGGGAAAGGCTTCGAACTGAAAGAGAGTAGGTTTAGATTGGATATTAAGAAAAAGATCTTTGCTTAGAAGGTGGTGAGATGCTGGAACAGGTTGCTAAGAGAAGCTGTAGGTGTCCTGTCCCTGGAAGTGTTCAAGGCCAGGTTGGATGGGACTTGGAGCAACCTGGGACAGTGGAAGGTGTCCCTGCCCATGGTAGGGGGTTGTAACTGGATAATCTTTAAGGTCCCTTCCAATGCAAACCATTCTGTGATTCTATGATTCTGTGATGAGTCTCCTTGAAAAACTGGAAGCGTGGAGTTGGTGTTGTCTGTGTGCACTTTTAAATCCCTAATTTTGAGGGGACCAGTTGCACAGAGGGCAGTAAGAAAGCATCAAACCTTTTCCTGAAGGTTTGCATTAAAGGCAAAAGGTATTGGGTGCAGCAACAGCCCGAGGAATAGCGCTGGAAGAATTTGGCAGGATGTTCTATCTGTCTTCATTTGTTGCCTTGGGACTCTGTCACCTGAATGATTTTAAAAGCCTTGTAGATGTGGCACTTAGGGATGTGGTTTAGTGGTGGGCTTGGCAGTGCTGGGTTAATGGTTGGACTCAATGATCTTAGAGGTCCTTTCCAACCTAAATGATTTTGTAGTTCTGGGATTTTGTTGTGGTTAAGCTCAGGACCAGCCCAGGGAAGCAGCTGAGCATACAGAGCACAACAATTCACAGAAGGACCTGCCCTCGATGTGGGGGTTCTCTCCCACCCTGGGTGTCCAGAGACCTCGTGTAATCACTGAGGATTGACCCTGGCCATGACTTTCCATCCCTATCAGGCCATTAGGATTCTTCAGCACACTCTGGACACTAATGCTGGGTTCCTTCATGCTCCCTCTGACATTCCCTCTGGTCTTATTAGACAGAAGTGGATTTGAAGGTGGAATATCCTCCTGCCATCGGGTGCTGGAGCTCAGTCCAAGGGTCATTGCATCCAGCATTGTAGTGGCTTTACTCCATCCTGCCAAATTGAATTTCTAATCAGTCTGGTCACCTTGACCTTTCCTGCAGTGTAGGGCACAAGGAGGGTCCCTCCTCCAAGCCTCCAAGTTGGCTTATCCCTTACAGACACTTGCTTGGAGGCAAAGGTAGAATTCCAGAAACCCCCAGTGCTGCAGGTGGGAAGATCCCGCTGGAAACTCAGTGAAGGAAATCCAAGCTGTGGCCAGAAAGCTGTTACATCAGCATGTTGATTAGAAATAACTGAAAGAATAACTCAGTAAAAAAACCCCAGCCTTCTTTCCCTGTAACAGTGACAGTCCTTCTGTCCAGTAAACACCAGCAACTGCCCCCACTGCAGCTTCCCAAACATCCCAATGAATCACAGGCCTCTCTTTCCTTTGCACTTCTGTGTGAAAAGCAGGTGATGCTGGGATGTTTTCCAGTCTCAGCTCAGGGAAAGTCTTTCATATAAGTGACTCAGGTGATATGTGAGTGACAGGAATCGTTGTGACACTGATTGAGCTGTGGTGGCTCCACGCAGAAGACTTTTGTCTCTGCAGTTGGGATGAGTGGCAGCTAAATATCTGCTTAATCAGTTCTGCCAGGAAAGAGGGGGGGAAAATAATAGGGGAGGGCAGAATTGATCCCTCTGAACTGATCAGTTTCTTCTTGCATTTTCTTCTGGGCTCTATAGAGGGATGATGAAGACTATTCCTCCTGGAAGGACCAGCTGAGGAATGATGATGGTAAGAAGAGGGTTCAAAAACTCCCTCTTTTTCTTACCATCTTCCCCAGAGATCCTAACCTGAAACAGAGGGAGGAAAGCTGTTCTGGCAAAGAGTGCTGTCAACAAAGTCCTGCCTTTGCTCTCTGGCTGGAGGGCTTGAAATGGGGTGAAAAATTGTAGCAATGTTTATTTTACAGAAGATAAGCTTTAAGCTGAATATATTACGGTTTTCTGGCTGACAGTAATCAGGGATTTTTTTTTTTTCCTAAAATAAGAAAATAACTGCCCAATCTCCAGCTTCATTTTAACGTGAAAAATGTTGGTTTCTTGACGATTTTAGAGAAAGGATTTCCGTATGAAAACCTAATGAAAGACTCAAAAGTTGATTAAGAAGGAGGGGAGATGCTAAGTCAAAGTTTTGTAGCTAGCAATAGTGATTTATTATCCAGCTATCTTTGCAAATGACAAAATAACTAATTAGATACAATTCATCATGTGAACTTCAAGCTGCCACTGGTATAAGATAGAAGGTTTTATGAACAATTCATAGTCTCAATTTTGATCTAAATGTAGCACAGTGTGTGTTGAGAGTTAGTCAAAGACACTGAGGCACTGGGAAAGGCTTAATAAGATTCTGAAATTCTGCCCCCCTGTAGATTTTTTTTTTCTAACGAAGGATTTGAAAAGGGCGTTTTAGAGTGATGTCTTATATGGTAGCAGTCTTTTCCCATAAAACATCAACCATAATAATTATTTTTATGCAGATCCTGAGGCACAGAGAGATTAAATGACTTTCTCAAGGTCAGACAGCGAGTCAGAGGCAGAACCAGTGAATGAAATGTGAGCCTTGGTCCAGGGCCTGTGGTGTGTACTCAAGTAGCCCTCACTTCTTAAATCTCCAGGGCTGGATGAACTCAATCTTTCTGGGGTCTGATGTCCCAGCACCTCCTAACCTGGTTGTTTCTGCGGGAGTGCAACCCTGGAAGTGGCAAATGTGCTCCCAGCTATCCGTGGTTTATGCTTGGAATCATCATGACCTGCAATTGAGGATATTGATGAGTACGTTGTCCTTGATGGGTCATCTCCCAGGGGACAGTTGTGATGATGAATGGCTTCTTCAGTGGCCTTTGAGTACTTAAAGGGAGTTTATAAAAAAGAGGGAGAGTGACTTTTTATGTGGGCAAATGGTGAGAGGAAAATGGGGAAGGGTTTGAAACTAAAAGAGGAGAGATTTAGATTAGATATGAGGAAGAAATTCTTGCCTGTGAGGGTGGTGAGGCCCTGGCACAGGTTTCCCAGAGAAGCTGTGGCTGCCCCATCCCTGGAAGTGTTCAAGGCCAGGTTGAATGGGGTCCTGAGCAACCTGATTTAGTGGGTGGCATCCCTGCCCCTGTGGAGAGGCTGAAACTAGATGTTCTCTAAGGTCCCTTCCAACTCAACCATTCCAGGATTCTAAATTCTATGATTCTAAACGACTGTGTTGTCACTCAGTACCCAAGCTGAAAGCCATGGGATCTGGCAAAGGCTTTCCTGCATGGCTTTCTACTTGATAAAGACTGGTCCTTAATTTCAGATTCCCACTGGATGATACTTCCAGCCCTCCCGGGGTCACCTGGAGATCAGAAATCCCGTAGCCTTTAAGTGCTGCGACGTTCCCACCTGTAATAGTGGTGGATCTTGCAGTGCTGCTGCTTCTGGCCAGTGCTGGGTAGGGATTTCCATTCTGGCCTTTTTGCAAACCTCTCTGCTCAGCCAAGTTCAGCTGCACCAGGTCCCAGGGGACACATAAGCTGCAGGAGTTGTCCGCTCGTTCAGTGAAGTCGAATAATTCAGCTGCATTCCTCTCTGGACATTGTTTGGGTCTCCCCATATCTCCTCATGAATTATTAGCTATGGAAAAGACGTATTGCTAAGATATCGTAGCTAGTTTAGTCTTCTGGTCATTGCAGGTTTCCTTCCAGATTTGTTTGGTTCTGTTTTAAGTGGCTCGATGCTGGTCCTGTTGACATTCCCCCCCCCCCCCACCCGGGCCTCTCTCCTGCAGTCTGATAGTTCCTGCTGCCAGGAAGTTATTCCTCATACTCAGACTACTTCTTATCAGTCTGTCACTTTTTCAACTCCTTGGGCTAATGGTTTCCCCATCACAAGAGCTGCCTCTCTGCGTCCTTTCGCCCCGGTGTCCCCAAGGGAGCCTCTTTCTTCTTGCGCTGAAAGAGGGTCAGACCGGCTGACTTTTCAGGCTTTTTCTGCCCCCTTGCTCTGACTTCTTGGAGTCTCAAAGATTCTGGATCTGATCTACAATGAACTCTGACAGCGTGTAAAGGAAGGGATTTTATAAAACTCAGTCAGTCACAGGCTCATTTAGGAAAGGACCTCTAAGATTGAGTCCAACCACCAGCACTGCCAAGGCCACCACTAAACCACATTCCCAAATGCCACATCTACACTGCTTTTAAATTCCTCCAGGGGTGGTGACTTGACCCTCCCTGAGGGCAGCCTGTTCCTGGGCTTGACAACCCTTTCCATGAATTTTTTTTTTCCTTATATCCAACCTAAACCTTCCCTGGCACAACTTGAGGCCATTTCCTCAAGTAAGCAACGAAGATATCGGAGTTCATAAATCCCACAAGTTTAGACATTCACATAAATCTGAGAATTGTATCCATGAAGGGATAAAATGGTCTTTTTCTGTCCTGGATGTACGTGACTTTTGGGGGGCATAGGGAAAGCTTGAGTTATTCCAGCACTGAGAATTAGTTTTTCGGATTTGCAGCAGGGTTTTGTAAGGATGTGAAGAAACAGGAAAGAGAAGGCAGGAAAAAACAAACCAAAACAAAACAAGAAAGATCATTTCTGATGCTCATCAGAGGGACCAAGAGAAGGCTGAAGGCCCTTTCTCCTCCTAGATTCAGTTCAGGGCTGGGACAGCACTGAAATCTTCCAGACACCCTATTCATAAAGGCAGTCCAGATGTGCACAGATGCTGTGTGGGGTTTTGCCCTGCTGTGCACCATCATTTGGCAGCAGCAGCGCTCTCCTGCATTCCCAGCCTCGTCTCTGGAGGACACATCACCAGCCAAGCAGCTGGACTGGAGAGGAGAACAGCAGTGCTGGGTGCTGATTAAGCAATAATGTAATTAATAGCCTCTTACCATCCTTACATCCCCGACAACGTCAGCGTGTCAGGAACTATTTACAGTGTAACTTACACAAATGTCATTTTGGTGCACTGAGCACTTCATATTTTGCAATTCTCTGCCACAGTAATACAATCAGTCAGCCAGTTGGAGGGGAAACACACCCAGGAGATATCATTATTGATGGCACCGGGCCAGGCCTGGGATGATCTGTGTGGGAGGCACATCAGCAGAGAGGAGCTCATTCCTGCACCGAGATGCCCTCAGGTCTCTGCACGAGATGCCTTTGAATCCAGCTGGATGAAGGCTCAGTTCTCCATTCAGCAAAGGGAGAACATTTGGAAGGGTTTGTCAATTATCTCCTCTTCAAGAGCTCACATTTAGCATCAAATCAGTGCGCCATCCAGGGCTTGGCACAGTTTGGTTTTAAGAGCCTGAAATAATTTCAGTTGTCGTGAAAAGGTTGCTTTCTGCAGTAAAAGATCTTTTCTTCTGCTTCCTGTGTAACATCCTGGACTCTGCTCACCTAAAGGCCCTTTTCCTCATGAGCTGGGGATTCTGTGCTGGTATTGAATTAATGGCTTTGATGCTCTGGTGCTTTGTTTTAGAGTCTTAGATCAGAAGCTGGACATCTTGACCTCTTTAATTGGCCATTTGCAAGGAGACCTGATCTCTGGCACCACGGTTCAGGTTCATTGTGGCCTTCCAGTGCTTAAAGGAGACTTGGAAAAAGGGGGAGGGTGAGGTTTTTACATGGGCAGATATTAATAAGACGAGGTAGAATGGCTTTAAACTGAAACAGGAGAGATTTAGATTGGATATTGGGAAGAAATTCTTCCCTGTGAGGGAGGAGAGGCCCTGGCACAGGTTGCCCAGAGGGGTGGCTGCTCCTGGATCCCTGGAAGTGTCCAAGGCCAGGTTGGAAGGGGCTTGGAGCAGCCTGGGCTAGTGGAAGGTGTCCCTGCCTGTGGCAGGGGTTTGTACATGATCTTTAAGGTCCTTTCCAACCCAGACCATTCTATGATTCTGTGACTCATAGGAATGTGAAGACATTTTACTCCCGAAGGTGCCAAAACTTAATTGCTTTAAGGCAGAATATCCTGAAACATTACAAGAACTTTACAGCAGGACACAGCTCCCACTAAAAGCAGTGCAAAAATTTCTGCTGATTTCTCTGGGAAATCCCAAATGGACTTTTTCCATCCTGTTTTCCTCTCTAATGAAAAGAGAGTTTGACTTCTTGAAAGTGCCACGTTTACACAGGTTCTTTTGCTGGCACTGATCTCTGCAGAGGGACCCTGCTCTGCAACTGTGGTGGCAAATTATTTACTGCTGCTGTCCCTCTGCAAGATCCTAAACTTCCCTGTGCAAGTCTGACACATCAGGACCCCCAGATATTTGGGAAGGTGTGTGACACCCATTAATACGGGTCTTTATGCAAGCAAAGGATATAAGATTATTTGAAAACACTTTGCTGGAGTTTCAGATGTAACAGCAGCCGTGGCAAATTCACATTTGTCTATTAAAAGGACAAAAAGACAGAGGAAAAAGAAAAAAATCCCAGCACTTGAAGGATTAAATAGTGCATTGACTGCCTAGAGCATCAGGGGCCCTTTGAAGGTCTGGATAAAAATGCACATGCCCATCTGACACACAGCAAACCTTGGAGGCAGTGGAATTAACGTGAGGGATGGAGTTGAATTTGGCCCTTTGTTTCCCTCTTTCTGCTGTCACATTCTGATTTCCAGGCCAGGTGTTACAAATCTTGTGCAGAGCAGGGAAATGTGGAGCCTGTGCAAAACTAATACAGGTGCCTGAGCTCCTGCAAGCTCTTGAGTTCTTGCAGAAAAAACTGATGAGCAGAAGTGGCTTCAGCAAGAAATTTTAAAGGGTTCAAATCAACCAGAAGTGTCAGTCAAGTAGCCCCACAATGCTGGGAAATCAATGCTGGATTCTCCAAGAGGAGCGTGCAGGGAAAATGATGCCATTTGTTTGCAATTCTAATACAATGAATCAACAGATCCACTTGCAAAATGCTCCTAATGAAAATGTGCATAATAGATATGCAGAACCCAGAGGGAGAGAGAGACTGTGCTGGTGAGGAGGGAGAGGGGGGGAGCTGAATTTAGGTTCAGCTGTTGAAATCTGAAAGTGAGATGGATCTGACATCCATAAAATCAAGTCTTGGGAGAGCCTGGCAGCGAAAGATGTAAATTTTGGCCAGGAAAGAAGAGGTTTTGGTGAAGAAGCAGATGTTGTGATGTAGGGGTCAAGTATTTAGTAAATACAGCAAACATGGAACCATGACATGAGGCTGGAATGGATTAAAAATCATCTGAAAACTGAGATCTCCTGACAGACAGCCCCAGCATTATTCCTCTATTTTCTTTGTCCTGGTAAAAAATCCAGCTTTTAGCACTGTTTGATCTTTGCTGTTGTTGGGTTTTGTTGGGTTCCTTTCGGGGCTGGGGGGAATAATTTCCATGGGAAGTGTGTGGATAGCAGTTATTTATCATCTTTTCCAATGTGAGAACAGGGGACTTTCTCAGGGAATGAGATGTCAGGTTCAAAACAAATGTAAGCTTGTTCTGGGTGGGGGGGAGGGGGGGGGGAACAAACCATCTTTCAGGTCACAAAAACTAATGGACTGGTAGAACCTACTGCTGCAGGACACATTCTGGATTCAAAAAACCAGCCTCAGAAAACTGTGGCAAAGTTTTCAGTGGAGGTCCATTAACTGTGAAGTTTCTACCCTTGGCTTGGGACACCCCTCAGCCTAAAATACTCGGGGGGACTATTTTGGGTGCATATTTCTGTATTTGCACCCTTTTCCTCTGCTCTTCCCTTGGCCTCTGCTGTTGGACATTGCCAGAGGCAGCTGTTTGCTGCCTGAATCTGTGACTTAGACCCAGCAAAGCCTTTCCTGCTGCCTGAAAATCCAAGCTTGTCTTCTCCTTCCTCAGTAAAGGAGACAGCTTGCAACTTCTCCTCAAAAGGAATGGGACTCTCTGGGCTGTGTGACTGTAAGGAGCCTTTTTTTTAGGTTGGGGATGTATCTGAGTGTGTTTTCAAGAGTGATGAGAGACGAGATGCTGCGTTCCTCCAGAATTAATCACTTTTACAAAGTTAAAATCTGAGCCAAAGCTGATGGAAGTCGCTGGATTTGTCAATCACTGAACGGGGCTGAATCCCAGCTTTTCAATCCCCAAAGAGGGGTGTGGGCAGATTGTGTCAGGCTGTTGGCTTGGGAGGAGACAGATTGTCACCTCTGGGTGAAAAATGGCATGTTTTAATTATTTTCAAGTTATTAAATTTTTTTTTCAGTCATAGCAAGGAGAAGCAAAACCCAGATCCTCCTCCCAAGTCAGACCGAAGCAATTAGAATTCCATACGAAAATAGGTGATGTATCCCTGTTGGGGATCTGAATAAAAGTTATGAGCCAGGTGACCTCAAGGATTACCTGTGATCTGTGCTCTTTTTGGGAATAGTTCTGTGGGTGAGGAACAAGCTGGTTCTGAGGATTAGGGTTACTGGTGATTTATCTCCTGCTTCTTCTGGAGTCTCATTTATCCAGGCAGTGATGGAAATGGCTCCAAAATCACTGCAATATAATATATCTCCTGAAGGAAGGATGCATTCCCTGTGAATGGGAAGGTGCTCACATCCACAGTGAGAGTCACACTGGAAGTAACAGTGTGATAGGACAGATTCCTGCTGTGCAGTCTATTTATCCCACCATTTTTGTGCAAAAAAAATGCCAGATTACAGGTCTGAAAATGCTGGGTATGGTGTTACCACATCATCTACTCACGTGGCCTCCAAGTTGTCCATTTGTTTCTTCCTGAAAGGACCACTGGGTAGCAGATTAACAAATTCGTTGTAGAACTGGCCCACAATATCTGCATTTTTGTTTTCTAAAACATGCAAATTCGTGTGTTGTGACATTAAATATAGTTTGGGATGATAGGAATACTCTGCTTCCTTGGCACTTTCCAGAAGGGCAGAAAATTGGGTTCCCCAACCCCTTTTTTCCTCCCTGGAATAACGCCTAGAAGAACAGGACTAATTTGTGTCAGGACAAGTTTCTGCTTCTGCTAATTATATTTTTTTTTCCCTTTAATTTTTTTTTCTCTTTCCCTTTTATTAGTTTTTTTTTTCTCCCCTCTCTCTTTCTCCCACTGCTTTCTGCCTCTTCCATTTTCTCCTCTCCCTGATGCCTCCCTAAAGGCACAAAACAAAATGTGTTTTGAGCCTGGATGTTTTGGATATTAGGTTTGAGAGGGCAACAGAGACAGGCTCCATGACAAAGAACATATGGATAAAAACCCTTCAGGAAGATAAATTCTTGCATATCAAGGGAATCCTGATCTCCACTTGTTTGATATTTCAGCTTCTTATCTTGTCCTCTTACGATTTTTTCTGCTTCCACTCACTGGAACCAAAAAGCCCATGGAAGGAGCTCTGACTTAAGAGTCACAAAGGTTGGAAAAGACCTCAAAGATGAAGTCCAAGCTTTTATGGACCTTTAGATTTAGGGCTAAAGTAAAATGAACTCATAGTGAAGAGCAGATTTTATTGAAATTTATGCTATTCTGAGGGCCTGGTGATCCTTATTATCTGGATTGAGACAGGTCCCATAACACACAGAGCTGTCTTTCAGCTTCACACAGTTGCTTTCACTGTTGGGGTCAGTTTTAAGACCAGTCCAACCCTCTGTGCCATCCAAAGAGTGAGCAGAAGCCTGAGGAAGCTTCCTTTTCCCAGCTGCCAGTAGCGTGTGCTGCAAGGAAAAGTTCTGAGGGGAATGTTAAAGCTTTGTGCTTCAGGTTGGAGACAGGTCTTAGATCATTAATTTCCACAGTGAATTTTTTTACGTGGTTCACGGTGAAGGTTTTGGTCCCTCTTCTGAAATGCTCTGTAAGGCTTGGGGTGGACACCTCGTGGGACTAATCTGCTACCCACAGAGGAGGAAAGCAGGGCCAAGGGACTGACTTCAGGATTGTCTGGAGGGAAACTGGAGAGGCAGGGATATGCTGATGACAATTAATTGTTGCCATCACTCATGTTTCAGAGAGCACCTGCAAAATAGATGGGCTGATGCTGAATTCACTGCTGCCTCTTTTCAAGATAAAAAAGCCCTTGACTATCTCACAGGTTTATATGAAGGGTAAATGCTACACTGAGCTATTTGACAGCAGGACCTGGGTGTTGTTATCACCTCTTGTCCTCCCTCCACTTTAAATTTCCATTTTTATTTAAAGCTATTTTCTCTCCTCCCAAT
Organism: Lophotriccus pileatus; assembly: GCA_035583135.1. NCBI lineage: Eukaryota > Metazoa > Chordata > Aves > Passeriformes > Tyrannidae > Lophotriccus > Lophotriccus pileatus. Next base: position 1,334,548 of record JAWWES010000041.1, read on the forward strand.
AGATGAAAAACCTGGAGTTATCTGCAAGGTTATCGCCGGCTGTCTCTTTCCAAGGTCTGTAACACAGGTTATTGGGGGAAAGTCAAGCAGCAGGGAGAATGTGAAGGAAGCTCAGAGCAGGCAACAAACAGACTTGTGTGGGAGGAGAGTTCTGAGGCCTCCAGTAACCATGAGATGGAGCCTTGACTTTGGAGTTAGTTACACACAGGAACAAATAAAGAAGGCTCCGTCTTGAATCAAATCTTTTTTTGCTCTCTCAGAAAAAGCCAAGCCATATCAGCCTTAGGAGAAAGGGACAGTGCAGGCTGTGGTTAATACTCGAGAGATGTGAGGAGGCCACGGGGAGAAGGAAGAGCTGCAGATAACTTCCTTCCTATCAGCACTTGATGAAAATTCATTACTGATGTCTCTGCTTGAGTCTGGACTTGGAGGGGCAAAGCCTGCCCTATCACAGCTCCCTCCTGTCTGGGTTACGTGGCAGGTGAATAATCTCTTTCAAACAGTTGCTTTTATTTGCCGGGATTGAAGCTTCCTTTTGAAACATCAAATCCGACGCCGGAATTTTATGGGTGGTGTACCCAGGAGAAATCAGCCTTTCTGTCGCTGCTGAGTTGCTCAGAACAGGGGGTTGGTGGGGGAAAAAAAGCTCCCAGGAGCAGTTCAACTTTTGTGGAGGTTTGATAAAACCCTCCCTGCTTCTTGTTGGTTTTTATTTTCCTTTAATGCTCCCATCTGCAATGGAGGGAAAGGATTTCCACGGGCTGTTGGTGGGTTCTGCTGAGGGTGGCTTTGTGCTCCACGCCTTTCCCCCTCTCCTCTGATGTTCCACGTGCTTTTCCTTTCTTTCTTTTAATTTTTTTTTTCCTTCTAAAACCCACAAACATGATGATTTTTCATGAGCATGGAAAAGTCAATAACTCAGAAGCACTTCCAAAGCCCCAGCTCTTATTTGAGCCCCTTATTTGCACAAACAAGGGACAGTCAGTAACCAGCCATGGGGGAGAGATTTGATTGATTCCATGGCAGGGAGTTGTGGTGGATTTGGGGTTTATTTTGTTTTATTGTGCCTTTTTTTTTTTTTTTTAAGTGGAATTACTTATTCCATCCATTCTCCCAGAACTGTTACGTTAAACTTGCCCTCCACAAGTGTAACTGTTTTCCGATTCAGTTGACGACCTCTCATCTTTAAGGCAAATTATTATCCTCCACCATGGTATAAATTGCATGTCAGAGCCTTTTTAGGCAGTTTCAGGCTGGTTAGTTCAGAGACAGCACTGCAAAAAGAAGGCAAATTGGGTTTTATTGGGGGACAACTTTCTTTCTTCCCCAAGTTGGCCGCGGTGTATCATAATGTAATTTCCTCTGCAGAGTCGAGCTTACGTGGTTTGACAGGCCCAGACAAATGTAATATCCCACCAGGATCCCAGGCAGCTTTCCTGTGTTATTTACTCTTATTTGCTTATTTATTCTGTTTTGAAGTGAAGGTGGCTCTGACTTAATACAAAACCCACACTGAGCTCCCTGTGCTGTGTGATCGTGGAGGATTTATTCCTGTTGGGTATAGAAAGGAACACCAGTCCACAGCAAGATCCAAGACACTGATGTGTTGCAATCTGTATTTTCAGAAATCATTCCCTCCTTTCACTCTTTTCAGTAATTTTTCCTTTGTGTGGGATTGAAGACAAACCTTGCTCCTGGGAGCAGAGGAGATGACGTGAGGGTTGTGTGAGGTTCCAGACCTCCACTTGGGTAACACAGAGCTGAGATCTCAAGCTGGGATTTTTCCAACAGAAGGTGGGAAGGGCAGAGAACTGGAGGTCACAGAGCTGCATTTGTCCATACCTTGCCGGTAGAGATTCAAGGCTGGGAGAACAGAAAAGCGGCACATGTTTGTTTTCCATCTGAATCCATGAATCATTTATGACATTCTTCTGCCCATTCTCTCCAGCTGGTTTCCTTCAAGGGGAAGACAGGGCCAATCCTAAAACTAAGCTGCCACATCCTCAGATATCCTGGTCTCTTTCTTGCCCAAGCTGGGTCCAGCTTAGGGGGTTTGTGTGTCATTTTTGCTTTTCCCAATGCTGACAACACAAGTGTCCACGAAGACTTGAAAAGTCCATCAGTTCTGGAATGGTGCTGAAAAGTGCATATGGTCAGATATCACTGGGTTCAGATTTCAGCCCCTGGACACAAACCTGAACAAAACCTGAAAATTAAATATTTTGGGATGATAAGGAGCTTACAGCTCATAGGTAACTGTACCTTTTAAATAACTTATGCCTGTGCTTCCACTGCTGTATTTTTTACCCTTTTTGTTGTTGTTTCTCTCCCTCTGAGCTGCAATATCTTACTGGGGGTGGAATGAGACCTGAATTCAAAGGCAAACAGATAACTGGGGATGGAATATTACCCAGCCTTACGTGGCTGAATGAATCCGGGAATTCATCTGTGTGGCTGTAGGACACATAATATTTCCTCTGAGCATCTAAATCTTCACTTCTCACCACGTGACAAAAATCAAGCATGACCTCCAGTCTCCACCTTGGAGACCAGAAGGTTTCCAACGAGGCCCACGGTGTAGGGAAATACGAGGAATGTTGGATCTTCTGGAGCGGGGTGTGGGATCTTTGTGACAACACACCAGACAAGCTGTAATGATTTCAGGTTTTTATGTGTGCCATTGCCACCAAATTGTGCTGAAACCTTGGTCAAATCCCTTGACCTGATTTTTGGGTTCATCTATTTAGGAAATGAGGCAGTTCCGTAACACGCACGTCACAAAGAGGGAATGTTGAGCTCTTCAGGGTGGAATAAGAAGTCTGTACTGAAGGCATGGCTTTTTAACACTGACTAACAACGTTTTGGGGTTTTTTTTTTGCTTGTTTTGGACTAGTTTTTTTGTTCATTAGTCTGGATTTGGTTTTTCTTATGAATGTTCTAGTCTAACCTTGCAGATGCAATCTAACCCAGTCACCAAAAACCTTTGTAGCCATGCATGTACCCCGTGCAATGCTGCAATGATGATGCATGAACATTAATCCCCAGCTGGTGGACAGCATGGATTAGCACCTTGGGGGACATTTATTCCCTTCTCCTGCTTGCCTTGTGCCTGAAACTGTAGAAAAACACCCCCACGCCACTCAGGATTTTGTAGCATGTTTTCCTCTATTCCCAGAAATTCCTGCTTAGATGGAGGTTTTCTCAGTCAGGCACCACTTCCAACAGTGTGCAGTGCCTGGCACAATGGGACCCTGCTCTTGGTTGTGACCTCTAAATGTTGCCATAATAATAATAATAGTGTGTGGCTTTTGGCACGTCCCCTATTAATCACAGCAGCTGTCAGGCAAAGCATTAAATGGGAGCAGCTCCCTGCAAGAAAAAACAAATACAACAACACCCTGTGGCTTGTGGAGCATGAATCCACACTCTGGAGGGTGCCAGAGAAGGAAGGAAGGGCTAAGCTGTGACATTTCACTCAAATTTGTTAACCTTGGCTGGTGTTCAGATGCTCAGCCGAGGCGGCTGCGAGGGGGTCTCTGGAGACATCAGGCTTTGTTAAATATTTACAGTGAGCAGAAGCTGAAGTGAAGGTGCACAGAGGCACCAGGGACGTGGTTTGCCATGGGGAAGAGGAATTCCTGGGGTGGTTTATGTGCTGCTACCGTGTTTAATGCTGGCAGTGGATTTTTCTTCCCCGAATCCGCCTTTGGAAGCTGCGCAGACCTTGAGCATCCTGGATGCCCTGAGGCAGGAGCTTCACGGTTTGACAGCAAAGAATTTGCCCCTCATTTTAGGGCAAATCAGGTCCGTTGGGTGATGCCTGTTGGAAAAGGCAGGGAGCTCTGTCAGGTATTTCATCCCAGACCCATGAAATTCGGGCTGTGGTTGGTCCAGTGTGACAGACCACTCGTTACGTGCTCTGTCATAGACTCTTGTGTTCCAAATTCACCCTCCAGAGACAGTCCCTGAAAATTGCTCAGTGTTTGTGCTTGAAAAACTCCCTGGTGCTAAGCTGGTCCATCTGCAGAAAGCAAACTGGTCCATTAGAACATCTGCAGAACAAAATGAGATTACTGTCAATTTGTGTTTATTTGAATTACTGGATAAGTCCTAGTCATGGATCAGGGCTAAACATGTACAAATAATTGATTTTAGGTTCAGTGGCTCAAAGCAAAAACACATGGAAAATCTTTTGGTTGACCTAACACATTCTTTCCCCCAGTTTTCTGTTAAAATAAAGGCATTTCAGGAAGCAGCAAGAGAATGCACAGCTTCAACACAGGGCCCTGTTCAATATTTGAAGCTTGATGAAATATTTTCTTCCTCACTTCGATATTTTCCAATTTTGGCCATTTAAAAAGTCGGTTAAAAATGCCTTCTAAAATAAAACATCAACATCTTTAATGCTGAAAGAGACTTCTCAAACTTATCAAGAGTGCTGAGAAGTATTTTGCTGTGGGTAATGCTTACCCTGTGTTGATTGATGACAAGTCAACATCTCTGTCCGATTTTAATCCAGACCCCAATGTGACAGATGCTGTATAAAGAGTGAGCATGAAGATTTTTTAACAGAGGTTTGTGTCAGTTTCTGCTTGAGGAATTCTTTTGCAGAGCTGCTCCAGATCTGAGGCCAAGGCCATGGGGGAATTTTGATCACTTGGGTTTATACTGTTTCAACTTGCACTGAGAAATCCTGAGGGAATGGAGGTGAACTTGAGCTGGAAGGTGATTTAAGCCATCTAAACCAGACCTATTGTTCTGGAGTTGGACCAGAACCGAATTCCAACTTTTTCTTCTTGTACTCCTGGGAAATAACACCATCATGAACAACATGAAACCCACCGCGAGGTATCGCCGTGCAATTTGGCACCTTGTGGGCTCTGGATAAGAAAAGAATAAGCTGTGCTTGAATTAGGCCAGTGGAAATAACCAACACCAAGATCTCCAGTGTCCAAGTGGTGAGGATTGAGCTTCTCAGCTCCTCCACGTGTCACCTCTGTGACACCACAGCAGCTTCCTCCGGACCTCTCCCACCGCTCCTTCCTCCACTCTGTGGTTTGAGCCTGAAGGCACCTCGTGGCTTTTGGACCAGCTTTGCAAGCCACCACGGCCTAAACCTGCCGGCAGCAGGTGGAAGAGGCTGTGAAGCTGCTTGGATTGAGATTTTTCTGGAAGGAGAAATGAGATTAAGGGTGGTTGCACCCACAGCACTTCCCTGCACTCCATCCACTGGCCTCACGTCCGGCTACTGAGGCCCCAGGGCAAAAAATAATCACCATCATTTCCCAGAGGTGTTCCTGGCCTCTGGGTCCTCGTGGCCCCACCCATCCCAGTGCAGATCCACGGGAAGGAAGTGCAGACCCCAGCAGAGTTTATTGGTAAATGCTACCACTGATTAAAACAGGCTTGAGCTGCTGGAGGAACAAGAGGTTGCCATGGAAACAGTCTCTTGATGTGTCCAGGTTTTGAAACCATTTTTCCCTCCTCTCCCACCCTCAACGCTGCTTTTTCTGCTGTTGTTTTGTTGGAGGTTTGCTCTCCTGGGGTGAGGTGCTGCAGATGGGCTCTTGGGACCAGGAAGGCACTGAGAGAAGCTGCTCATCCCAGGGAGGGTTGGACTGGGAGACCCTCCCAGGTAGACCAAAGCTTACAGGGATCCTGGCAAAGTGGGGTCTGATGGACCCTGGAGGGTCACAATGTCAGCAGGGTGCTGGTCACCGAAGGGAGTGGTGGAGGATATCCCAACCAAACCCTTTACCCAAAGCCATCCCTCGGGGATGCTCTTGGCACCTTAACTCTGCACCAGGGGGGTCCTTCCCTGGGGTGTCTATCCAGTCCAATGACACTTCTCCAGGACCTCACTTCTCTTGGGAATGGTGGCAACGATGGGAAGGCATCTTGTGAACAACGGGAAATCGAGCCAGTGCCACAGGGAGCACTTCTGAGACAAAAGAGGACTCCCTCCTCCTTCCCCACCCTTCCCTGGGCTCCCCACCTTGGGAGAGGAGCTTTCACCTGAGGAGGATTTTCCTGACAATCATTCAGCCCGTGTTTCAGACAATGAAGTTTTATTTTTACCAACCTCCTGCTCTGTTTTGGTTTGTGTTCTCTTTTAAATCACAGAGGCGTATTCATAAACACAGGCTCCTCACTGTTGTTTTTCCTTTTGTCCCCTCCTTGGAATTTCCCCTGGCTCCTTCCAAGCCCAGTTCCTCAAATTCTGTGTGTGAAACCCCTCCCTGCAAGATCTTGAGCATGTTACTGCATCCAGGGTGGGCCTGGGGAACCCTAAATATGGGATGGCCAATCAATCCTCTTATAAAGATCTTCCTTCTCACTCTCTGCAACTCCCTGACAGGAGTTGACTGAAGATCATCTTGTCCCAGTCCCCTGCTATGGGCAGGGACACCTTCCACTGGAACCTTCCATACTGAGCCATCACCAGCTGTATCTGTCCCCACCTTGGATCTGAACTGCTCTCCATCTCATGCATCTGCCTGATGCAGCAGTGACTAGTTTCCTAAATTTATTTCCCGAATTCCTTAAATTTGTGTGGTAAGAATCCAGGTCTGAATACTCGCTGTGACAGTGAATCTTGGATGAGTTAATTTGGAAATATCTGTGTCGCTTATCTGTGTAATTCCCCAAGCTTGGGTTGCACTCTTGGATTTAAGTGATAGAAAATGGGGATTTTTGTTCAAAGAGCTCTTAAAATGCTTCACCTGCACAGCAAGACCTGATAAGTGGGGAACGCAGAAGGCCACCAGCCAAACTGGAGAAGGAACCTCCAAGAAGCCCCTTCTCCAGCCTTTTTGCTCCAAGCTTCTATGAAAGCCTGTGCATCCGCATGTTGTGTGTTATTTCCCTGACTTCTCAAATTTCAAGCTCTCCTGCGAAGCTTGGACAGTTTCTCACTTTCATGGCATCTTAAAAGGGACCAGAGAAGCCCTAGAGTCCTTCTGCAGGAACGTCTCAATCAAAGGTGTCATGAAAGGGGTTTAATTTCAAAAGCTCCGAATTACACCTCGATCGGGAAGGACGTGGCGATGGTGGATGTGCTGAGCTCAGGAGGTTGGAGAATGAAGGGGAATTCACAGTTAACATCTGTGACACACTGAGTCAGGATGAGAGAGCATCCGCAGTCAGAGCAAGAATCAAAGGCATTTCCCAGATCTCATGCTTTTGGGAGGTTTTTAATTACTCTGATGTTCGTTAAGAGTTGCTTACGGCCAAATAAGTGGATTCTTAAAGTCGAAGATGCTTCTTCGCTCCCAGAAATAACGGCTGAGCAGCAAATCAACCCTGGCATGGATGGCAAGGAGGATGCAGTGAGCTCAGAGCTGCTCTGAAGCCAGATCAAATATCAGTTCACACGGCAGTCCCTGCCTCCATCCCCACAAGGATGATGACAGGAGAATTGCTTTGAAATCCTCTGAAGAAAAGCATTCAAGACAGTGCTCTCTCGGGAAAACATCTCCTTTCCTCGCATTATATACTCTGGGAGCTCCAGTGTAAGAGCTACCAGGTGGCAGGTGGTGAACCTGTTGTAGGGAGGGGGATGAGGGAATTGGATAGGTGAAATTAGGCAGGTGTTTAGCAAGGCAAACAGCAGCCACTCAGCGCTGGCCTTCCTGCCTTCACCTCCCAGCCACCCAGAGAAACCTGGACTCCGGTGTCATAGCAGATAATTTGGGAAAAATACCGAAAGAATGGGTGGCCTGGGCCACACAAGTGAAATGTCAAGCAGGATTTGGATGGCAGGGGTAGAGGAGAGCTCTGAGTTAGCTGCACAACCAGATTTCAGCTCCTTTCAGCAAGGAGATCTCCTTGGAGGGACGGGCGTTGGGGAGGGAGTGCTCCGAGGGATGGGAGTTTGGTCGGGTGCCCCTCCTGTGGGCACAGCTCTGTTCCAGCACATGGAGCTGCTCTCGGTGTCTTGCTTGCAGTTCATGATCTTCCTGCTGGCACATCAGAGCCTCCCTTAGCTGGGGACTATTGCATAAGCGCCACTGGGGACCTGGAGAGCAGATTAATTCCTTGAGCATCTTCCCTCTTGCCGCTGGTGAAGTCTGTTGCTCAGACGAGATCCAGGGAGACAGCTGGGCAGGGCTGAGGCAGAAACCTCCCCCAGACAGATAAGGCATGGGGAGAAAGAAAGATATTCCTCTCTCCCAACTGTCCTTTTGGGTGAAACCCCTTCCTGTGTCCAATGCAGAGGGGACCTGTCTCCAGGTGATGATGATGATGGTAAGACAGTCAAGTTAAGGCAAAACAGAGTGTGATTAAGTCCCTCTCTCCTTCCCTCAGGCAGAGCTCAGCCTGGGAAAATGCTTTTGGATGCAGTGGCCTGTAATTATGTAATTCTTCCTCGTTATCTTTTCTAATTGTTCTCAGTGCTGTTTCCTAAACTGATTGGAAACAATGGCAGATGGGGGTGAAGTGGGAGGCAGACGTGAGCGTGGCAGGCTGCCAGCGACTTAAAAATCTCAAGAAAGGTAGAGATAAAAGGAAAGTAAAATGAGGGAAAAACAAACCAAAAAAAAAAAAAAAAAAAGAAAAAATAATAAATCCACGGTGGAGACTTGGATGCCAGGACCTGAACCGAGGGGACACCTGAACCGCTGCCAGGCTGGGAGGTGCTGGCAGGGGATGTCTCATTCAGGCTCATGAATATGCGATTAGCTGGGTTACACTGGAGAAACGCGAAGCCTGTCCCCCCATCCCCGGCACACCTTCAGTTTCCCCGGGAGCTTTGCTGTTTGCCTCTTTCCCAGCACTCCAATGACGCAGGTTGAACCCTCCCGGGGAGGGTGGCGGCTTTGCCCATCGCCGGGAGACTCTGTGGAGTTTCTCCCTGCGGCATTGAGCTGTTTGTCTGCTCGTGTGTATGTGTGTGTGTGAGAGAGAGAGAAATAAAAGGAAAAGGAGGGAATTTTGGCTTGGTGCATTTGGGGGCGAGCGCAGGGCAGAAGGAGGGGCCTGGGAGGGAGGGATTGCAATGAGATTTCTTGCTATTTGGCAGCTGGTTTCAGGGGAGCTGTGGGGCGCAGCTCCGGAGAAAGCAGTTGTTGTTATGTTGACTCTCATTTTCTCTGCTGTTCATCCCCCACTGCACTCTGCAAGTGCTGGTGAGGGTTTTTTTCACAGTGATGTACATCACAGAGGTATTTGGGGATCCAGCAGAGACCTGGTCTAATATCTCTCTGTTCTTTCCCTGCCATTCCTCTTTTGCAGCATAGTGGGAAGCAGGGGTGTAGGACTGCTGCTATTTTTTTTGCCTAGAGAAGGCCAAAACGAGCCCTGATCTTCCAGGTGTAACTTCTGAGCATCAGTTTCTCATGGCAGGGGGAGAGAACAGATTCCTGTGGGGTGACAGGAGCAGGAGCTGGAGGCTGCAGGTGGGATGGTTCACCTCTGGCTGGTGTTGGAATTTGAAGGTTTTGAGCTGGGGTGATCTCCAGCCACCTCTGGGCAGGAGTGGATAAGAAACAGCCAGAAAGAAGGGAAATAGCCAGAAGGAGCAGCTGGAAGGATGAAAGACAGAAGGGTAACCACCTCCCTTGGTCCTTGTTTCCTCCTGGTTCCTGGGGGAAAATCGTCCATTGATACCTGGAGGGAATAAGGTCCAGGAAGGTGGGCAAAGTGTGAACCCCTGTGGTGGCACATTATAGGAGGGACAAGTCACTGCAGTGATCTGTTGGAATGGTGTGATGGGTGGGTTGGATGTGGGCCTGGCATAGCCCTCTCTGGCCTTATCTCCTGGAATCTCTGCAGCCCTGCTGCTGCCAGGGGTGAGGGAATGGCAAACACAGCAATCCCAGCTCTTAGCAAATGCCTGGTCCTGTGGGTGTGGGCAGTGGATTTGCTTTTGCGTGAACCCGAGGAGGGCAACTCAGCTTTGCCAAAGGCTGAAGAAGCTCCCATTTCTCTCTCCTGAGTGTATCCTGGCCTTGTTCAGTGCTGACAGACACACAACTGGGTGGTTGGCAGATATTTTCCCTCGCAGTGGTTGTTGTTGTTGGCTGCATAAATACATCAACTTCTGCCTTTTGATCAGTAGACTTTTCGCCTCAGAAGTTCCCATGGATGATACAGCATGGTGACAAAGCGGTTCCTTCCGTCAGCTTTATATTTCCCCCATTTTAAATTCCATTTTTCTTGTGGAATTGTCCTTTTTTTCTTGTGTTATGAGGCAGAAAGAACAAAAGATCCCTCTATCATTTTCTAATATACCTTTATCATCCCTTCACATTCATCTCCTCCCTGAAATGTACAGTCTGAGAGCTCTCGCTAATCCCTCTTCACGAGCAAATGTTTGCCATGACCTTGGATCAGTCTTGTCACACCTCTCTGGAGTATATTTAGGGCAGGCCATTGTTTTTTTGGGGTGGGTGGCAGTTCTACCCATCTCAGAATGCACAGTGGCATGTCCAGGGGAGACCACCCAACATTTCTCTGCACGAGAACATCCTCAAAGAAGTCTTTGGTGGATGTTCTACCAGAAAATATGAGGGATTTCCCCCCCCCTACACCAACCACTGAGCCAAGACCTCAGCAACACCTGGCACTGGGATGTAGAGCCTGCTGTCAGGATGAGGATGTTGCAAGAAAACTCGCTCTAATGGGGAGGAAATCTCAGTTCCTTCCCAGCTGCAAACGCTGTCTCCGGGCACACGGACTTCAGGAAGAGGCAAATTATTCCCCCTCCAATTCCAGGATTGATTTATTTATTTATTTACTCATGTCTACGTGTGTGTGTGTATTTACTTTGCTCTCACTACACATTTGCATGGCTTTCTTATTCAGAACACAATCCCAGGACTGGCTGTCGAGAGTTACAACCAGAGCAACTCATGTTATTTAAGTGCGTTTCTCACAGTTGTTTTTCATCTGTTATTAGTACCCGTTTTCTTTTTTTCCCCTTTCCCTTTCTCCTCCTTTCTTTCTCAGACTAGAACAAATACAGTGAGACTGGCAGAAAATTGGCAAGCTTCAACGCTCCAGAGGCGGTGATTTTTTTTTTCTAAGTAGCTTAATGGAGTCTGTATTTTTATTTTATTGTTTTCTCAGCCTGCAGGTTGTTCGAGTGTTTAAAACAAGAGAGGGAGAGATTTCAACAAGCCCTCTCCCTTTCCCCTCTTACCAGCTTATTTTAGGAAGCCCACGGACCTACAAGAACCCCTCAGAGTTACCCAAATTTCAGAAGGGTGCTGAATTGACCACATTAATGAATGAGGGTTGAGTTATCCTCCAGGTTTAGTCTCGGATAAAAATATCTATACAGAAACCCCTTCACCTGCATGAGCACTCATGTTTAGGCACCCTTGCACCACTCCTGCTGTCCCTCCATCCTTCTGCCTGGGTTTTCCCTGGGATATTCTATGTCTTCCACTTAAAGCTCCTCCAGGCCCTGTGTCCCCTGGGTCCTTGCAGACCTTGTTTCCTTCCAGCAGCACCAAAGCTGATTTCTCCTCCTGGCCTCAAGTTGTGCCAGAAGAGGTTGGATATTAGGAAAAAAATTCTTCACCAAAAATCTTGTCCGGCCCTGGCACAGCTGCTCAGGGCAGGGGTGGATTCTCCATTCCTGGAGGGATTTAAAAGCTGTGTAGATGTGGCATTTGGGGACATGGGTTAGTGGTGGCCTTGGCAGTGCTGGGGGAATGGTGGGACTAGATGATTTTAAAAGGCGCTTTTTTTCTGTGATTCATTTTGTCTGGATTCAGTGTCTGTGAGGGAGTGCTCAGGTGGTGAAGAACTCTCTATCCTGGATCCACAGCCCCTCATGTCATGGTCCCCTCAGGTTTCCTGAGCTGAGGCATCCAATGGAACTCATGGGTGCTGCTGGAAGGTGTTAATGAGATGACACTTGTCCCTTCTCTACTTCAGTGCAGCAGAAGGAGGCTGTGGAGGACACAGGGGGGAATCAATGCTTGGTTGTGAGAAAGATCAGTGTCTTGACTTCTGCTCATAAAAAAACCCGGAGTCATTTTCTTCAGAGCTGGGAAATCCCAGCTTCTCTTTTCCAGCCAATTCCTCAGTAGGACCTTGCTTTTCTTCTGTTTACCTGGATTCCCCAGTTGTCTGTGGATTTGCAATTCATTTTACACAGTACAAATCCTAAGTTTTCTTTCATTTCAGGAGCAATGTTTTTATTTGCTTGCTTGTTTTAATGCCTTTCTCTTTGGGGAGCCTGAGTCAATACACTATTTTTTTTGGTGATGAATAAGCTTTGCTGGCTCAGTTTGTCCTTGTGAAAGGTTCTAACAACCTGCCAAACACTCTCTTCTTTGCTTCTGTGACTCCAGTCTGATTGTCTATGGTCCTACAACTCTTATAGGTTGCTCTCAACTCCATCCTGCAAATCCATATGGGGATTCCTTAGCCAGGAGTGACTCCCATTTTCTCTGTCTCTCCTACCATGACATTGAAACTGCTGAAAAATAGATTTCAAGCTTTAAAATGAGCATTCAGAGCTGTCTGTAGGTGCAAGCTAATGAGGCAGTACATCCTCCAGGGGTTGTCATTTAGTCCTGTTCCTCACTGGGGCTCCTGCTGATCCAAAATTCAGAGCAGAGGACGAGGCTTTTCTGGTGTGAGCTTCCCCATGCTCAGCTTGGGGCCTTAAAGCACCAAGGTATGGACTTTTATAAACAACACAGAGCTCAGAGGGAAATCCTTCATGTGATGAAGATATATTGAATGACTAATTTGATTTAAAATGAGGGCTCAGAACCATCTTTCAAGAGGCTCTGTGCCAATATTTCCAAGGAGCCTGAATTTTTCTGTCTTTAACTAGTCTGCACAGGTCAATACTGCCACGAGCACTACGTGAGGGGGGCTGAGATGTATCCCTGCTGTCAGATGTTAAGCACTAACACAAAATGATGGATTATTCAAGACTCTTGTCATGCTCTCTGTGGTTAAGTGGTGCCTACCAGAGCTGTGGTGCAGGGTATCCGTATTTTTGGATCTTCCTGGGACAACATCAATCCCCGAATCAAACCACTGGTTGAGTATGTCCTGAAACACCTCAGATGGGCTGAGCTGGTAGTCACATCTCCAGCAGGCACTGCTGGTGCCAGTGAAAGTGGGGCCAAATCCATCGCAATGTCCTTCCATCTTCTCTTCCAGACCCATGTTAAACACTTGACACAACCCTTACAACCTTCATCACTTCACCATTTAAAACCTCTTTTGGGTGCAACTCATCGGGAAAGCCTCTCACCTCTGATCCCACAGAAAGCATTTGCAAGGCAGAGAAGATGCACTGAAGATCCCAACATGAGGTTAATTCCCGGAGTTTGTTTTCCAAGTTTGAAAGTGACGACTTGTGGGCCTTGAAGATTTTTCACCAGCGCCGGAATAATCCTGGAGGGAGAGATTTTCTTCTTCTTGCTCAGACCATGGGATAATTAGCAGATTTTAATGACTGCTTGAGAAAGCTGTCTAATGAGCTATTAAAAACACCCCTCACCCCCTCCCCTTAGCCAGTTCCTAAATGAAAGCCACAAAGTAGTTGGTCATCGCTCCGACCGGATGCATCTTTGAGATATTTTTCTTTTTGGGCTAACTGTGACTGTTTGGTATTTGCTGGGGAAAACTGGGAATGAAGTAGAATGAAAAATGGTCTCTTCTGCTTCTGCATAAGTGTTAAGTACAGCCACAGCCTGTTGCATGAATCACAGACCCATAGAAACATTGAATCTGGAAAAGACCCTGATGGTCATGGGGTCCAACCATTAGGCTGACACGACGAGTAACTCACTCTTGAGCAAGCCATGGCTTTCTGCTGGCCACTGTCACAGGAACCTCCTTGGCTGAAGTCCTGAGGTGCCCTGTGAGCCAAATCCCTGCTACATGGCTGTTGGTATCACGTGGTTGCACCAGGAGCCAGGAGTGTTTGCTGCCACGGCCGCGGGTTTTTAGAGCCATTTCCACACTTGGTTTGGTGACGCCTTGTCAGCCAGGCTGTTCTGCCTGCCCTGTCCGTCCCTGGGGGGTTCTCTTTAAATACCAGGAAGAAATTCTTGGCTGTGAGGGTGGTGAGGCACTGCAGCAGCTTGCCCTGTGGATGCCCCTTCCCTGGAAGTCTCCAAGGCCAGCTTGGATGGGGCTTGGAGCAACCTGGTCTAGCGGAAGGTGTCCCTGCCCATGACAGGGGGTTTGGAACAGGATGATCTTTAAGATCCCCCCCAACCCAAACCATTCTGTGATTCTTTCTGTGCCTGTTCAGTTTTAAGGTGAAGGGAGGACACGGCCAACGCAGCCTGTGCTTCCCACGTGTCTGCCCTGCGTGACTGTGGACAAGTCTGGAAATCGCCCTTGGTGCCTCCCGTCTGTGCTCCTGGAGACAGTGACAACTGTTCCCTTTCACCCCCCGTGGAGGTGGACAGCTTTTCAGAGCAAAATAGCTCCCCTCCCTCTGGCTGTGAACTCTGGTGCTTTTTAGTTCGGCTCCTGGCACGTTCTCCCTTTGTTAGTGCTCCTTTCCTCTTCCAGGGGCTGCTGATTGCTTTTGCCAGCACGTTTCCCCCCCTTCTTCCCATCTCTTTTTTGGGGGATGTAAAGTGGTTTCAGAGGGACCAAATGTCAGCGTGAGAAGACTGAGGCCACTTCTGCTTTGCAAGGTGACATCCTCTCCTGTCGCTTGTCATCCCCTTAAAGAGCACTGACGTTCTGCCACCACGTGGAGCTGGGGTGGGTGCTCCTGCTCAGGGACTGTTTGCTCTCCCCACCTGCTCACCCCACAGATCCTGCCCTGCTGCTCCAGAGGAAGAGCCTCTTTGCTGCTTTTCTGGGGGAGAGATGCTCCACCTTTTACTTAAGGATAGGGGACTTCACTGTGACACAAAGTGCGGGCTTAACAGGGCACGTGAACAAAGGGCTTGATAAACAACGGGCCTTGTGCACGACCATGTCCTCCTCCAGCATCAGCTGCAGAGAGGCTGCACATTGTCCCACTCCTTCCTTTGGTGCTTGTGGGCACGACCTGGGGTCACACCAGGACACTCCAGTTGAATCTCCAGTGGCTTTTCATGGAGTAGTTTAAGTGTAGCTTCTCCTGAAGTCCCACCCAGCACCCAAGAACCATGCAGAGAAGTTAAGATCGTCTATATGAGGCTGATTTCCTTTTCCCACCCATCAACTGCAGCTCCCTGATCTCACAGTCTGTTGTTATGGAAATAATACAATTACAGTCATTGTGAATAACGAGGAAACACAATCTGCCAGAGGGAAGAGAAGGAGACCAGTTTTCCGAGGTTTTCTTAAGTATTTGGTAAGATGAGGAGGAGGAGAAGGAGGCAGACAAGTGCCATGGGGCAGGACTGTGTTGGTTTCCAGCTTTATCCCTTTTTTCCCAAAGCACTTACATTGTTTTTTGCTCTTCAGTAGATCATGGCCAAACCTTGGCCAGTGTATTTATTGACCACTTGGCTAATTAATGGTTCTTAACCAAGCCAGCAGTGGTGGACAGCTTTTCACAAGAAGACAGGTCCCCAGCCTAGAGCTGTGGGCTCTGATGCTTTTCCGTTTTGGCTCTTGGCATATTTTTTTTTTTTCATTAGTTCTCCCTCAATCTTTGGAGGGGAGGGGCTGCTGGTGCCTCCTGCCAGCATCCTTCCCTTCCACACCACTGCTTCCAACAGCTGCTCCATGGCTCATGTCATGCAGTTTGCAGTTGTCTACTCTTGCAAACCTCTGGACTTTATTTTCTTCCAGACCAGGAGGCCAAGCGTGGTCTGGTCTGCGATGAGGCTTTGCCTGAGCTGCTGTGGTGGAGGATTGGGCCATCATGTACTAACCTGGGCAGTGGGTCAAAGATCTGGCCAACCAGGTGGATCAATGTGATGTATCCATGGATCCATCTGTGTTTGCATAGGCAGGGCATGGCTGCAACACACCACAGAGATCCAGGGAAGACAGAGGCATGAGAGTCAAGTCACAGTGTTGAATTTAAGATTTGCATCCTTGCTTTTAACTGAGTTTCTTGCCTTCCGCCCCCCTCCCCCTTTCTTTTGTTTTTTAAATACAAGTGTAAAGAACATGAGAGACATGAGATTTGGAGCCACTGACCTTGCCAGTGTCAGCACATCAAACGATGAAAGTGAGGGTGCCGTTGTAAAGACAGTGTAAAAAGAGACATGTGAAACAAGGAGGGATGAGGCAGAGAGGAGGAAATGGAGGCTCTGTTTGAGTGGTAGTTACCAAGTCTGTGGGTTTTAGGGGAAAATCTTTGTATTTTCTGTGCCTTGGTTTGAATAGGGAAGATGAAACTTTCATTTTTACTTAAAGACAGGGAGTGTTGCTGTCTCTGGGAGCATCTGATTTGGAGTTACCACTGATTTCTTTCAAGATGAAAATGTTCTTTCCTTTAAACTATTTGTTGTCAAGCAAGGCTCGAATGCCTGAGGTTACTCAGGCCTTGGGCAGTGACCCATTCCTGAGGCCAGTTTGCAAATGCCTCTGTGCTGTTTGATCCAACAGCATTCACTCCTCTCTCCTCCTTCCACTCAAAAGATGCTTCAGGGAGAGGAAGACACGGACAATCAGAGTGAGAGCTCTGGAAGGGTTGTCTCAGTTCCCAGCAGTCACACTGAGCTTGTCAAAGCCAGCCAAGTGGAACTGGTGACACTCACCAGAAGAGCCTGCTCTAAATTAAGCAAAACTGCAGAAACTTTGTAAACAAGTGCTGAGTGCTCCAGATCACGGGAGGGAGAGGTGACAGGTCTGGTTTGTCCTGTGGAGGAGACCAGTGCTGGAGCACAGCCCCCCAAAATGGTTTTGTTGGGATCTGCTGTCACGTGGCCATCAGTAGGTGGCCATCAGAGATGCCACCAGCCTTCCAGTCTGTGGTTTGTCATGAAAAGTCAGATGCCCCATCCCTGGAGGTGTTCAAGACCATGTTGGCCTGGGTTTTGAGCAACCTGGTCTCGTGGAATGTGTCCCCACCCACAGAAGTGGGGTTGGAATGAGATGATCATTGAGGGTCCTTCCAACCTAAACCATTCTGTGATTTCATGATGTCCTCTGGGCGAGTGTGAGGATCAGGGACCTCACTGTGAGTTGAACAAGGAGCTGACAGGATGCAGAAGTGCAAAACAAGTAGAGAAAGGGATGGTTAGAGTTTTGCTCAGGGAATTATTCTTGGTTATGAGTGTCCTATGTCAACCCATCCTTTCTTGCCCTGAGGTCACCTTACCCTGTTGTGAATAACAGCACACAGATCAGCTGGGATGGATGTTTGTCACATTTACATCCTTTTTATATCTATCTTACAGCAGTGGGCAGGGTAAAGAGGCTTCAGTGTGAATCAGAGCCCCTGTTTTCTCTGTCTGCTCTCACAGCTGAGCAAAGCCACACGTGTTTGACATCTGTCTGTCCACCTTCCTAAAAAACCCTCCAGAGGCAGCAAGAGCTTGAATTTGCCGGGCAGGTTACACTGCCCAGTGGGGAAATTATGGTGCATTGTGTTTATTTTTGATGATTTCTTTCTGACTCTCTTACAACTGCTGGAGATACTTAGAGGTCTTTTCCAGCCTTAATGATTCCATGATACTGTGGAGCTAACCTGGTGCTTTGGTCTGTAGACACTGAGCCTGTGTGTCCCAGGCAAACTGCCCTCTCTTTTTGCTTGTCCTGCTTCCCTTCTTTCCAGCTAGAAAATAATCTGCCTTATGTGCAAGGTTTATCATCATCCACTGCATCCCATCCCGCAGAAAACCACAGGCCACTTGTGACTTGGGGAATCTTTCAAGATAAAAGAGCCCAGTAAGAAAATGCTTTTACTGTAGAGCTTTTCATTATAATTACAATTCATTTTGAATCGGGTCCTACACCAAGAATTTAATCTAATTTTGATTATCCAGAGGATTTAAACCTCTCCAGCTCCCGTTTCAGCTTGCATAAATAAACTCCTATCTCCCTTCACTCATATTCCTCATCAAACCCTCCTGGCAGGCAACAGCTTCTTTATTGCACCCCATTTCCAGAGCTGTTGGCAGGGGGATGTTTTGCAGACCAAACACAAAAGTTTGCCTGACTTATTCTGCAAACAAAAACCCCCTTAGTGGTTTTTTTTTTTTTTTTTTTTTTTTGGAGGGGGGGAAACACTTTATCTTGCTGATACACTGATTTATTCATACTTTTAATCCCTACAGTTTACTTAAAGAAGGTTCCTAAACAACATTCCTCCCTTAAGGGGCTCCTGCCAAGTTCATTGAAGTCCTAGGTAAGAAGTGAGATGGGAAATGAGAGTCAGGAAGGACCTCAGACAGTTGCTGGTTTCCTTATTAACAATTAAAGTTTGAGGCAGCATCGAGGAGGGATGTGGTTGTCTCTGTCTGAGGCAGAAAATAGCTTCTAGTTTGTGATGGATCCTGCCAGGCTTTGCCAAGGACAGGCCTGCTGTGGCTTGCCCAGAAAAACTCCTGCAGCCAGGAGTTTTTTAATTTTAAATTCCAGCTCTCTAAACGTCTGGGATACCTCCAGCCAGTGAACGTGGAGGTGAGGGGGTGAAGCTGTTTGAGCTGCTCTGCTCGGGTACCTAAGTGTCCTGACCTTCAGGCTTCGACCCTTCCACCAACAACCCTCCTGCCACAAGTGTTTGTGTTCAGTTTACTGGAAAATCGCCTTGATTCGCTGATAATGGTAAAGAAATCCCTGTTGGTGTCCATCACTGACAGGTACTATAAAATATTAAATGCAATAACGATGATGATATGTCTAATTTATTATTTAGCTGTGTCCATTTCCAACATATAAAAAATAACCTAAAGACAGATGTGATGGGTATGATAATAATATATATATATATGATCTTCTGAATTAGTAATGTGGATTTATCCGTGGTGATTGTGTAATCCAGACCGATGGAATGATGCAAGTGTGTCAAATCCACAAGAAGAGGCAAAGTATCTTCTACTGCATCAACAGATAGAACTGTAAACAAATGAGCACCCAGTTTTACTGTAGAAATCTCAGGAGACCCGAAAAGAAACAGCAAAATCCCAGTTAAACACTAGTTAGACACAATTATTGTTCTTCCTTTAATCTAATTAAGCCTTCAATTTGGTGAGAAAAGCAATTAGCATCTGAAAAGCCGAGAAGGGTGGTAGGAACAGTGGGGGAGGCAGGTCTGTAGCTACAGTGGGAGAGAGAGAGAAAAAAGTGCCCTTAGTACTGGTGCAGAAGGGAAATGCCATCAGCAGAGCTGTGCTTGGCCATCAAACCAACGGCTCTGTGCTGGCCATGCCTTTTAATTTCAGTGAAAACAAGAATTTCAGTTCCCCAAATTGGTTTTGGAGGCATTACATAACTTTATGATAAAAGTCCAGGAATGAAAAATCGGAGAAGGATTATTTTTTATGGGCTTGTTTTTTTTTTTTTACATGAAAAAATGTTCCTCCCGTGGGTTCAACTCGCACTCTGGTTTAGCTCATTCTGTGGTAGAGCTGTGGTTTTGTGCTAACTGTGTCGTTTTCCATGAGGACATTTGGTTCCTTGGATGAAATGCGCTGCGTTTTGGAATGATCCTGCCTAGGATCTGTGTGGATGGAACTCTCACAGCAGAGTTTGAGTTTCTTCCCAGAGAAACAAGGCAGAAATGGAAGGCGCCAAGGTCTGGTTTCGTTTGTCATTTCTTGGTGTGCAAAAAGTTTGATGGAAGAAGCGATCACGTTGGAGAGACTACTGGGCTGCTTGGGAGCTGGGGGCACGGATTTTGGGAATGCTGCCAGCAAGGCAAAGTCTTCATTCAGCACAGCTTTTAATTATTTAGCAGTCTCTGCATAAACTCTAGCATAGGCTAATATTTGGTAGCAAGAAATGTGGAGATGCTAAGAGATTCTTTTTAGTACTGCAGTGTGATGTTTCAAAGAAAATACAATTGCAGACTCAGAAATTAGTGAGAAAAAACAAGCAGGAAAAAAATATTGGAGGGAGGGATTAAGAGGCAAAATAACCAGACTTGGAAATATTATTGCAGGGGTCTTAATTCCAGGACGTGACTCCAGTGATTCCAAAAATATTTTGAGAAAATTTTACTGCGTAGGGATGCTTTTGAGAGATCTGATCCTAATGCATGTTGGCTGGATCCAGAGAGAGATGTGGAGTTATCCTGGCAATGAAAATGTCCATGGGATGGCACCGAGGAACGTGCTGGCCAAGCAGTGAAGAGCTGCCTTACAAACTGCAGGGACATGAGCCCAGCTCAGCAATAAAGAGGATCCCAGCCTGGAAAGTGCTGGGATGGGATTATATGGAGTGCTTTCCACATACAAATGTATTTCAGAAAGTGTCACCGAAGTAATTGAAAAACATCAATAGCCATTGATAAAAACACATCACTGGACACGCCTGGCAGAGCCTCTGTCCGCGGGAAGCGATGGATGAAGATCCATAAAGAACTGAAATGAATTGTTATTCTCTTGCCACTTCAATGAGATTCACAGGAAAGTTGCTGATTTTTGCATGGAAAGATGACCTTGTCCTGCAACCAGATAAATCTCTGAAGTCTTTCTGCACATTGGAATTGCTTTATTGGAGCTGTGCAAAGGATTTATTTGGTCCTCAGTCAAGAGGGAGCAATGCACTGAGCTGGAGTTTGGGATCCCAAAGCATCAATTTTGCTCTAACCTTTAAGCTGAGAGTGTTTGGACTAGGTTAGCATTTGGACAGGAGCCTTAAAACCCCAACTGGAAGAAGCTGGAGCTGTGGCAGAATGGGGGGGCATCGTATTTTCCGGATTGCATGAACGTCTTGGCATGTTAAGCTCCAGTTGTTGAGATTTTAGTCCTGACCTCCTTGGGGTTGTTTTAAGCCCACAGGCCAAGCCAGCAGGCTGAGGTTATGGACCTCAACATCCTGGCCAAATCCAGCTTAGGCCTTCAAAACAACTGGAGTGGTATTAGCTGTTCTGTAGGCATTCTTCAAGTTCTTGGATTTAGGGACTGTATTTTCTTGTTAGGAATGTCACCCACAGAGTTTTGCTTAGAGTATCTATTACTGCTTTACTTTTCTTTGTCACCTTTTTTGTGTGGCTATAGAAGTTTCCTGTGAACCAGAGACTAAAAAAAAAAAAAAAAGCACTGAGTCATAATATTCTCCAGAGCTTCAGCTGCTGTGTGTGAAGGAGTAGTAAATGGAGCATCTAGAGAGGATGTGAAGGGTTTTAAGACCATCTGTAGAAACTTCACTAAAAGAGCCCTTCTCTCTTTTTCTGCAGTTTTACTATCCATGCCTGAGAAGGGAAGAGTTAGGACAAAGCTGTGGGAAGGGAAAGGAGAGGTGGAAAGAGTGGTGGCAAAAGCAATGTGCAGAGTTGGCTGTAATCAGAGAATGCTTTGGATTGGAAGGGACCTGAAAGATCATCCAATTCCACCCCCCTGCTGTGGGCAGGGACACCTTCCACTATCCCAGGTTGCTCCGAACCCCGTCCAACTTGGCCTTGGACACTCCCAGGGATCCAGGGGCAGCCACAGCTTCTCTGGGCAAGCTGTGCCAGGGTCTCCCCACCATCACAGGGAAGAATTCCTTCCCAATATCTGTTTTAATCCGTCTGTTTTCCAGGTGGAGGTTGCACGGGTAGGCTGAAGGCTGGGAAGGCAACGTTTATTCAGGAATGCTGGATGACTAGTGCAGTTTCAGAGGGGAAAAGGCT
>JAWWES010000041.1:1358315-1386549 GCA_035583135.1 Lophotriccus pileatus
TCCCTGGTGGCAGATTCCTGTGGGTGCCAAATGGAGGAGTCCTGCAGAATTAAACAACAAACTTTCAGTTTAAACATATTCTGGCTTGAGGAGTCTCGTAGACTCAAGTAGAGGTCTCAAGTAGAGGTCTCAGGGAACATTAAAAAAATAAATAAAAATATAGTAACTGTGCAGAGGGTCTTATCTCAGCCACGCCATAGAGCAACAGAATATCCTGAGTTGGAAGGGACCGATCAGGATCATGAGGTCCATCCCCTGACCCTGCACAGGGCACCCCAACAATCCCATCACATGCCTGAGAGGGTTGTCCAAGCACTCCTGGAGCTCTTGGGGCCATGACCTTTTCCCTGGGGGGCCTGTTCAGTGCCCAACCACCCTCAGGGGAATAACCTTTGGCTATTGCCAACCCAAACGTCCCCTGCCACAGCTTCGTGCTGCTCCCTCAGGTTCTGTCATCTCACTGACACTCAGATACATGCACAGAGCCACCTGGGCTTGTCTCTGCTAAACTCCACACGATGTTTCTCTATTGAGCACCCTCGTTGCTGCTTCAAAATCTATTTTTTATCCTCTGAAGTTCCAGTTTGTCAAGTTGACTTCCCTCCCCCCCCCCATTGCAAAGCAATTCAAGAGAGCAAGAGGGATAAAGGGACTAAAGCTGGTGGCTTGGGACTTGATAAATATTTTCCCTCTGGAAGATTTAGTGTTTGCAGAAGGTGTGTGATTGATTTCGCCGGTCACTTAATTGAAGTAAAATGAAAAGCGAATTTCCAATAAACTAAACCATTATTCATCCGAGATCACAAATCTGCGCCCGAGGAGCCCTCAGCAAATCTCTGTCCCCGTGTGAATTGTCGGTGCAAAGGAGGAGAGGATCTCTCTCTTTCATTCGTATGCAGGGGAGGTGATGATGGGCACTGATGGGGCATCACAGCACGTAAACACCGCTAAGGATTTTCATTCAGCTTTGGCGTGAATGGCGATGTGCTGTGAACGCTCGGGTATTGCGGTGACAGAATATGAAATAAATATCCAGGTAGATGGAGGGCTGGAGGGGAAAGTGGAGTTGGAGTCTACTCACTCTTCCCTCTGCTCTTGACGCCCCGGGGGAAGTTTTGCTTGTACCTGGTCAGAGTTTCACTGTTCCCTTCAGCAGAGCTGGGGTTTCACCGTTTCCAGGGAGGTGAAGCGAGATGAATAAGAAAGGGAAGCCTGGCACTTAATTGCAGCTCCGCCTGGGACCAAATCTGTCAGCCTTTAAACAGTGACATGACACCAAATAACACAACGCTCCATGCAGATGCAGCTGCGGTGGGTGTTACCTGCAGGCAGAGGCTGGATTGCTCTTTATTTCCATTTGCATTGAGGCTGGAGTCAGGGAAGGCTTTAGGAAGCACATCCCACATCCCTGCCAGGCGCCCAGTGCCAAGTCTACCTGGCCAGGACCCAGAACTGCTCCTCCTGAATTATTTCATGAGAGGGGAGCTGATGATGAGACAGAGTGACAAGGGTTTGCCAGAAATGTGGCAGGAGGTTTATGCTGCCAGGTATAATGTCACTGAAGGATTCCAGATCCCTGGAAGCATTCAAGGTCAGGTTGGATGGGGCTTGGAGCAACCTGGTCTGGTGGGAGGAGTCCCTGCCAGTGGCAGGGGATTGGAACTGGATGACCTTGAAGGGCCCTTCTGACCCAAACCATTCCATGGTTCTATTATAAGATTTTATGATTAGTGTTAATAGAGGGGTGTTCTCTCTGAGGAGCAATTTTGGACAGCAAAGGATGGGCTGTTTGTCTTCTTATTGAGCTGCTGCTCAAATAAGTCAAAGCCCAGTATAATCCTTTCAGAAGTGCTGCTGCTTTGCAAGAGTGCAGGGTGGTAACTTGTTAGGAAAATGATAGGAGTTTGGGGAGTAAAGTTTAATATATAGCTTCTATAAAATATAATAAATGTGGCCTTCACGTGCACAAGCCAACCCCCACACATGGTTTGGATTAGTGCTGTGGGTGGGTGTAATGACTGTCTTGGAGGAGCAGAGCACCTTCAGCACTGACATCACATCTCATCAGCTAAAATGTGACCCCAGCAGCCTTAAAAAATGGGATATTCTTCCTGATGCAGAGCCAAGCACAAATCAGGGACACAATCCTAAATCCTGGTGTAGAAGTCACAGGTGCAAAAAGGAAATCTTTGCGTTGAATCAGGATCCCACAGTTAAAAAACCACTCTGATTGCAGTTTATTAATGATGGTGCCTCTCATAGCAGCAAATGGAGATTGTACAAAGAAATCAAAGCAAATGCAGAGCCTGAGTTGCTCACAGAATTAAGGTTGCTCTTCAACATGGGACTGGATTTCTGAGACTGGCTTTTGTCCTGCTTCCTTTGGCAGCAATCCCCGTTTCCCTTTTTACTCTTTCCCTGTAGCATTTCAGGACAGACTGCCAGGAGATCCCACCCCAGGCGAGCAGCCTGCCTTGCCCAGACCTGCCCCTTGCCAAGACCATCTAACCAGAGTCAGAGGAGCTCAGGAAGCCAAGGTGACACAGCTCAGGGGTGAGCTCGAAGTCAGCTCTAACCAGGGGCTTTGTGGTAGCAACAATAAACAATTGTAGCTGATCCAATTAACTTCACTCTTTGGTCATCATGCTCATAACCCCCCTCTGTTAATAATGTTAAACCACACAGTGGCAGGGGGACTTTGTTTGGGAGGACGTGTTTCGTTGAACTAAGTAGGTCCTGCACAGGTCTGATTCTGCAAGTTCATCCTGGTGGTTCCCGAAACAGGCGACCTGCTGGAATGCTTTGCCATCCATGACAGTGGGAACTCCTTTTAGGGAACAGCAAAGGTTTCTGACTATGCTCTGAAAAGATGCTCTTTTTTTAGGGGCTTGGAAACCCAAGGAAGGAGCGTGAACCCCATGTGAGCGAATGTGCAGGTGCCCACTAAGCTCAGAGGGCACAGGCTGCACTATGTTGCTGGTGTGTGTTTTTATCTGAATGCATATTTTGTGGCCCCTATAATATTTGTGAGGTGACTTTCAGGTGGTTCTTTTAAATGAGCTGGGCTTGCAGGGGTCACATCTTGCTGCATGTCTTGTCTTTGGCAGAGCGTGCACTTGGGTAGATATACCCTCAGATGAAGAGGAGCACAAATCCCTCGGCCCAAACCTAAGCTGCCCCTGCTTCTCCAAGCCTGTCCACTCCCTTGTTGTCTCCAGCAAGCCCACAGCCTGCTGAGGAAGGAGGGAAGTGAGTGATGGGAAAGTTAGTTATATTTTCCAGTGGCTTTCCCTTGGCACCGCTCCCCCCGACCTCGGCTGAACCTGCGGCACTCTCCGAAATGAGAACCATTTCTCACTGCAAGTCTGGGCCCCAGGGCCTGTCATTTTTTTCAAGAGAAATGCTTAAACACCTACCCAGTCTCCACGTGCTGAGAGAGGCGGGAGACAAGGTCTGGTGAGATCCAGCTGAGCTCCTGGGAACTTTGAGATGAAGCAGGGAAAGGAGCTGACATGTGGAGAGCTGCTGCCCTTGGCAAGGCTAAACAACTTGTCCTTGCCTCTGAAATTTGGTCCACTAACCTGCTGGATTTTTCTTTTCTGTCCCAGTCATCCCTAAGTTATAAATAAGGGGGGAAAAAATGTATGTTCTTAAGCAGAGCTTCCCAAAACAGGAACTCTCTGTGCAGCAATAACCCAGGGATTAGAGAGTGCCAGTGACGTGCTGCACTGTGGAATGATGCTGCTGCTCAGCTGCTGTGGCTGAGAGGGAGAAACAGTGGCATTCAGAGTGTCCTGAAGGACCACTAGCTGCAAATCCAGCAGCTTTCCTTCTTCCAGCCATGTTGGGACTGGCAGTGTGGCCCATGTCCCCCAGAATGCATCCAAGCAAGTGGGAATACCCACTATCAAAACAGCTTCGTGACATGGTTCGTCTCATGGTTTTACAGAATCACAGGATGGTTTGGGTTGGAAAAGACCTTCAAGATAATCCAGTTCCAACCCCCTGCCACGAGCAGGGACACCTTCCACTAAACCAAGATGCTCCAAGCCCTGTCCAACATGGCTTTGAAGAGAAGTTATAAAACCTGGGAGTGTCAGCTCAGTGTCGGAGCAGGATGTTATTAGGAGGGCATAAAGGCATATCAAAGCCAACTTTGCCTCTCCCCTACAGCCCCTGTAGAGGCTCAGCCTCTCAGAGTGGCAGCAATCTCTGAACTCCACTTAGTTCCCTGGAGTCCCATCACAGCAGGACAGGGCTTCAGGGGATGGTAATGTAAGTCAATGCCAGGTTATTTCTTCACTGCAAGGTTATTTTGCCCAGCCTGAATGTTCCTGCTGAGGGTAATGGAGTTTCCCATCTTCTCCCCCCTGTTGGAGAATGTTTCAAAGTGTAATAGATGCTACTCTCAGTCTGTTTTCTGTAGATACCACTCAGGTTTCTTCCAGCCATCCCACATGATACTCAGTCAATACCCTTCTTTAGAGTCATTTCGTTCTCCTGTTTTCCACCTCTGCTGTTTATCTGAGCTGAGCTCGATAGCTGAGCCCTCTTGAACTCCACACACATCCTTTTCCAGTTTGTAGAAAGCCGGATTAGCTTTTCAGTAGCCTGGGTCATCTTGGGAGAAAAAAGGTATCTTAGAGGGCAACCAATTTATTTGTTTAATATTCCGAGAGCAGCAGCCTCTCGGTTCCCCAAGTTGCACGTGCCTGTGTATAATAAATCTTCTGGGAGGCAGGGGTGGATAGAATTGGGAAGTATCTTTAAAACAAGCTGTGTGGTGGATGGAGCCATTTGATTTGCTGCCTGTGCAGGCTGCAGCAGAGAGCACAGAAAATTGCTCCTGCAGATCAAGAGGTCTGAGTTGTTTGGCAGCAAGTGCTGCAGAGGGCAGAAAGTGGCCCAGCTCCCGGGGCTGCAGGTGGGAGGGAGCCTTCAAGGACATCACAACTCATAATTATTCAGCTGGTATCGTGTTGGGATTGATGCTTGATGCACAGTTTGGTGCCTCACCTAGGTCTCTTGAGGCTCAAACTGGGACCTGGACACCTGGAGCATCCTTCATCTTCAGTTAATAGGCTGAGTGTGGCCTTTCCCTATGACTGGCGTGAGATCCACAGTAGATGCCTTTCTCCCCCAAAAAAATCAATGGAAGTTTGTTTTCAGCCCAGCTGTTTCTACTGTCTGAAAAGTGCACTGCAAGCTCTCTAAGTTAATACCCAAAAGGATGCAGCCACACACCCCTCCAGTGGCACTAACAGCATCATGTAAAACGAAATTAATCCATCTGCTAAACCTCAACATGTCATCAGATAATTATCAGCAACACACAATCTCCTCCAAGGAAGATCTTATTCTATTAAAGAGAAATTGGCCTACACTTCAGCTGCAAGAATGACAATGTGCTCTTTTAGATGAGATTTCGAGTCTTGGAGTTGCAGCATTCCGAGATTTCTGATAAGCAGCTTTTTGGCTCGAAAACACCGAGGTTTATTTTTAAATAAGGCGATTATAATTATTTTCGAATAATGATTGTTTTGCAGACTTGCATCTCGGGTTTAGATGCTGTTTAACCTTGCACTGTTAAGGGGTCCTTGGAGGTCAGACCTTTCTACTCAGCTCATGGACTATCCATAGGGATGAGGGTTTGGACCGAGTCTGCAATACCCCTACAGGAGTTCATTTGCAAATCCCACCTAGTCTGAGCAATTAAAGGATCCATACTATACCCCCAGGGATTATCAATCCTGAGATTGCAGTGCTTTGGTAGGAAGGACATGATCACCTAGGGAATGAACGCTGTCCTGGGGCAATGCCCTGGCTTGCTGGGTCATGTTGGAAGGATCCTCTTGCTCTCATTTTTCCCACTTTTGGCAATGATCAGTTTTACCATCCCCTCTCCCGAGTACCCTGAGGGCTTTCAGCTGGTGAGATTGAGTGCATGGTATCAAGTTTGGGATGTTTATTGGAGTGATGGTCACCACCCCGCTGCACTCCTGGCAGCTGGTGCTATCCTGCAGAGTTTTCCCTGTGGGTCAACTTCAGCTCAGTCTCATTAAGAGCTTTTAAATGAAACAAACAGCCATTTCCCCCTTTTTACCAGACTCTGCAGTGTTGTTGTGTGAGATTCAGTGGAGGAATGAAGCTTTTCACACCCCTCCTCCAGTCCTATGGAGCTCTGAGCAACCAGGTTTTCCTGCCCATGGCAAGGGGTTGGAACGAGATGAGCTTTAAGGTCCCTTCCAACCCAAACCATTCTGTAATTCTATGATGCTGTTGGTGACCTTCCTGCTTTCATGCTGTGGGAAGCAGCTCTGGATCCCCGTGGTGCGGTGCCTGTGGTTTGGGCTGGAAGGGGGAGACACAAGAACTTTCTGGAGTCTTCACCCAGGATTTGATCTCACCTGGTTTGGTTTCTGCTCTGATGCAATCCATGGAAACTTGTTCCACGTGGATAAGGGTGTCCCTTTTCCCAGTGCTGCTGAGGGTGAGACAGCTCTGCCATTAGCAGAAGCTGCTTTTCATGGATCATGGAGACCCTCACAGTCTGGCTTCTCTTTGGATGACAAGGCTGACCAACCTCAGCTGATCATCAGCCGAAATCTCACCCTCTCCTACGTCCCTGCAAAGCACTGATCAGTTGGACACATGTGGGATGATTTGGTTGAGCTGCTTTTTTCCTAAATCATCAGCTTGAAGCCCTGCCAGAGGCATGATGAAGGCTGGAGGGAGCTTTGGTCCACCTTGTCTCCCCCTCCTCTGCCAGCAAAGTTTCCAGGGATCACAGTTAACGGACCAGTGGCTGCCCTTTGCACAAAGGAAATCATCTCTGTTTCAACCAGGAGGGAAAGGGCTCCAAGATTTTCAGTTCCCAGGAGTTTTATGGGAGCACAGGTGTCTGAGCACAGGACAGAGAATCAAGTCAGGGCTGTGACTTGGGGCAAAGCTCAGTGTGGGCACAGCCACGTCACAGGACACCAGAGGCTCAGCAGTGTGGGGCTGGCAGGAAAACATGTGCTGAGGGAAAGGCACAAGGAATGGTCCTTCATAAGCTGAGCTTTACACCAAGGCAGTTATTTAATGTATGTGTGGCCAGATGTTCATTCTTGGGACGGCAGGGACCAAGAAATCCCCCTTGCACATGCAGCAGGAGCAGCTGAGGTCTGCAAAGCCGTTGACTTTACTGGGAGAGTTTATGAGTCCTTCTCCAGAGACTCAGAAAAACTGGTTTTAAATAGTTGGGGGGCTTTTTAAATGAAAGTTTTGAGTGTGGGGACTCCTGTTCTGTCACAGCCCATGGGGTCTGGACAGAGAGGGGAGCAATTAATCAATTAATGGACAGCAACAGCAGCTGGATCTCTCTCTCCAAGAACGGGATGGGAAGTTGATTTTCCCTGGATCTTGAATGCCTGATCACAGGCAGCCAGAGCCCTTCAGTCATGGAAGGGATCTCTGACCACGCTTCCCTTTCCACCCCTGCAAGGTGTGTCTCTCTTCCTGTGGCTGCCACGCTCTCAGTATCCCAGGGTTTTGGGATGCCAAGGCATAGGCCAGCTTTGATTGCCTGGAAGGGGTGGTTGGGAAGGCACACATGAATGGACCTGTTGCAGCAGGTCCAGAGGAGGCCCCAGAGCTGCTCCCAGGGCTGGATCCCTCTGCTCTGGAGCCAGGCTGGGAGAGTGGGAATGTTCTCCTGGAGAAGAGAAGGCTCCAGGGAGAGCTGAGAGCCCCTTGCAGGGCCTGAAGGGGCTGCAAGAAAAATGGAGACAGACTTTTTTTAGCAGGGCTGTTGCAATAGGACAATGGGTGGTGGTTTTAAAGTGAAGAAGGTTTAATTTATATTAGACATAAGAAGGAAGTTTTTTACAGTGAGGGTGATGAGGCCCTGGCACAGGTTGCCCAGAGAAGCTGTGGCTGCCCCATCCCTGGAAGTGTCCAAGGCAAGGTTGGCCAGGACTTGGAGCAACCTGGGCTGGTGGAAGGTGTCCCTGCCCATGGCAGGGGGCTGAAATGAAATGATCTTTAAGGTCCCTTCCAACCCAAACCATTCTATGGTTCTATGAAAACTGTCTGTCAGGTTTCTTCATTTTGGTGTGGGGCTTTTCTGCTAAAGAAGTGACTGCTTTGTATTCAGTCAGGAAATAAAATCATGGAGTTTGTCTTTTTGAGTGAGCTTTGGCCTTGTTAGGACTGGTTTTTCTGCCATGTTCATTTAAAAGAAACTCAAAGCAAAGCCTCCCCACTGGCACCAAACCACTCTCCCAGTCTGACTTGCAAAAACTTCCAAATGTGTCATTTTATGCCGTTGAGCAAACACAAATAGAAGCTCAGATTTGTGAATCTGGGGTCTCACATGACTCTGGTTTTCCAGCTGCAGAGCACAGAAGCCTGGGATTTCAGACCTAAACTTTCCTGCAACTCAGGTGGGAGCTGGGATTTCAGATCAGGTCCAATTTGACAGAAGGTCCCTGAGCTCTCGGGCAGCAGCAAATCCAGTCCTGGTGGAACCAATTTTCCTTGAAACCTCGACACTTGTCAGTGATATTTTTTCTCATGGATTTTTTCAACCTCTCTGCTCCTTTTAGGCTGCAAAGAAGACTAGAGTCCAGGCATGAAGGGATATTGCAGGGAAGGATGTAGGTGTCTAAAACTCACTAATCATGGATATGTCTTTCGGTGCCTGGTCCAAAATGTGCCCTCATGTTGACAGAAGTCTTCCCATGCCTTTAATGTGTCTGTCTGTGCATTTAGTGAGGGCTCTGCTAATTATTCTCCTTTATTAACTGCTTGGGAATGTTTCTGTATGTCATTATTTGTGTGTAGTTGTTAATCCAATGATGCAGCCAAATTGCTGTGTCCTCCTGCCCTCCGTGTTTCTCCCTGGCCCTGCTCTCTCAGGCAAAGCCCAGGCTGTCCAGGGACATGGCAATCTTCTTAATGGAAGTGACACAGCCCCAGACCCTCTGGTCACCTCTGCAATTAAACTGTGATGAAGGCCAGTCCTGGCTGGGCAGGGGGTCAAGGCAGGTACAGCAGCTGGAGTCGGTTTTGGTGGGTGCTTAAGAGCACCAGCCTCCAAATTTGAGGTTGCTGATGGTTTGTTGAGGTCTCCCACCCTCAGCATAGATGACCCAGCCACCAGCCTGGCTCTGCTTTCCAGGCTGTGCCAGGGACAGAAAATCCACCAGGCAGAAGCTCTGATCCGTGGATGTCTCCAGGGTTAATTCCCGGCTCCCAGCTGATGCTCAGGTGAGGTTTGGGGTAATTTGGGCTGGACTTCAGCCCTCAGTCAGCAGTTTAGATGTAGCCCCCGTGCTGGTAGGAGTGTGGGTATGAACTGGTTATACTGTAATATAAGCTCTGATCTGATCACTTTGCTTATCTACAGATGGAGCCCCCAAGTCCTCCTTAAAACAGGAGGGTCTCCCTTCTCCCTGCCCTTCTCCCTGCCAGAGGCTGCTCTTCAAAACCCTGCTGGGATCAGCTGTGAAAACCACAGGGTTTGGCCATTCTTGTGCTCTTCTTCATGACCTGGATGTCCCTCTCCCTCCTTAGTAAATGAAGTGCCCTCTCCCCAGATAATTGTGTGAGACTTAACTCACACTTGGGCAGAGGTCTGAGCATGATCATTGAAAATAAAGCTTGCTCTACTGAGCCTCCTGTGAAATCATCTGTAATTATTTAAAAGAGCACTAAAGGAAGCCTCAGAAGCCTTATGAAGCCTGGGAAGCCATTGAGTTATCCAGAAAATACAAAGTGTTTCCCATGGAAATTTTTTCCCAAAGACTTGAGACAATTTTGCTGGTTTGTTTTTCTTTTTTTTTAATTTGCTTGTTATACTGTCAAAAATCAGATCTATGGGGGAAATTGGGCTTTTTTGCAAATGGCTCATTCAAAATCCCCGTTCCCCATCCTAATAATGCTTGATGGGAAATTTTCAATTAGCCCTGATCGTTATCAACATTTTGCAAATGAGGGAGACTCAGGCACAGAAGCGTAATCATTTGTTTATGGGCCTTGTGCATGTCAGAAAGCAGATTAGGGCTGTCCCCTGGGCAATTCCTGATAGCCTGGACAGTTCCACTGGGGCCTCTGGGTTTGCTGGAGCTACTGAACTCCACGTGGACTTGTTCTGAATGTGAAGAGGCTGTTTGTTCAAGGCTAGTTTTAATTATTTTTGTGCCTTTAAAGTGGAAACCCTAAAATAGATCTGGGAATCCAAGCTGGCCTCGCATCCAGATGTTCCTCCAGGTCTGGCTGCTCTGGTCTCAAACTCAGATGAGACGAGAAACACAGAGTCTTTGACTTCAGCTTCCTGATCAGGCCTTCCTGCTGTGGTCTAGGACCTGGGTTTTGTTTGTCCTCCTAAATTAAGCTTTGAAATTAGAAGAAAAACCTGTAGTTAGCCCCTGCCAGATCCCTTAATTGGACTGACCAGCAGATCGCTGGTCACGTTGTTGTGTGTGGTCCTCTCATATTCAGAGCATCTTCTTGCTCTGGAGGTGTTCATGGGGGTATGTGGGTGGAAGGGGAGGTTGCCACTCTTGTGGGTGAAACAGTTCTTCCTTGGGATCTCGAGGCTGCTGTTGTTCCCCCTCTCATTTTTCGGAGGGATCCCTTTGCCACGGGTGCCTCTCTTGGCCCTACAATCCTTTAGGTGGGTTGATAAGGATGACAGCAGCATGTCCTTGTATTTCAGGGGTTGTCCTAACAGTTGTGTGTGATGCAACGATGGGATTCGTGCCATTGACACACCCCCAGCCAGCAGCCAGTGAATGCCCCTGATCATTTCTGTTGATGTCTAAATGCTGATGTATAAATAAGTGCTGATTGCTTTGCTCCTGCTGGTCACCACAGATCTCCAGATCTACTGGGGGAACTCCCTCCAGCTGAAGATTTAAGCCCCTCATTCTGTCACACTCTGTCTCATTTATCCGTCTTTCCATCATTTCCTTGCCCACTGTTTTTCCTCGTCATTCTGAGGCAGTGACTGTTTCCAAAGCAGTGGGAAAACACTCTCCTTTATGGCTCACAGAATCATGGAATGGTTAGGGTTGGAAAAGACCTTAAAGGCCATCTAATTCCAACCCTCCCCTGCCATGGGCAGGGACACCTTCCACTAGTCCAGTGCTAATTGCAGCCCTGCTAAACAGCTTTGATTTAAACCATAACGTCTGGCAGGTGATCAGTCCATAAATATCCTAATCACTGATAGATTTTTAAATTAAACCTGTAATGAGATCTCTTTTTCCCCTCTTCATCCTTTTTTTAATGTTTTGGGGTTTTTTTTCCTTTTTTTCTTTCAGTACAGTTTCAGAAAGGATTTTTTAAAAATTTATTTAGTGAATCAAGTGGGAAAAGGAAAAATAAAGTACAAACAGGGATTCAGTGTTGCTTGGTGCCCGCTCATGCTTTATTAATTGTGATAGCACTGCTACCCCTCACAGGTGTCGAGCTGGCTCCGAATCCCTGGGGAACCTCATCTGTTTGTGTTTGCCAGGGAAGACATGGCAGGGTTGTTTGGACAGATCCAGGGGCTGCACTAATTAGAAGTTAAAGATCCACGCTCTGGCACGAGGCAGGAATGCATTAGAGTGGGGAGCACTTCCTAATGCTTTGACTTTTTAGCAGCACACGCCGCATTAAAGCCCGTGGTGTTTCTTTCATCCACGCCACCAAAATAATTCCAGGGACAAACACAAATGAGGGATAATAACTAATTTAACTGGACTTATTGGAGAGCCACACTGCAGAAGATTAGGATATCCAGAGCAGGCTGTAATTGCTGCGAGATTGGGGGGTCTGATGCCTGTTTATCTATTCTATTAATCTCTCTCTGCATCTGTCCTTCTACTCAATCAGTTGCCCATTAGCCATCATTTAACTACTGTTCCTGTCTTTTCTGCCTTCAGTGTCTCACCCTTTCTGTCTGCTTGTTAGCTAGAACAGATGTAAGAAAATTGCATTCTGCACAGAAGGTAAATGTGAGCTCTAATGGGCCAGATTTGGGTTTGGAATGTTCCAGAGTAACTTTGCAGGAGTAAAAGAAACTCTTCAGCATTTAGAGCAGCACCGTGCCAGCAGAATTGGTCCCTCACCACCAATATAACGATCAGTACCTGTTTAAACCTTCTCTGCAGGACTTTGGGAGATGAGTGAGATCCCAGGGTTAGGTTTTAAGGCGTCAGGATCGTGACTCGGTTGGCGTTCATTTCCAGGGAAGCACTTTTAGTCCTCTAGAAGTTTCTTTCCTTTTTTTCCAGCCCCTTTCTGTGAGCCTGATCTGCTGTTCCAGTGCCCTTTGTAGGGCAGTGCTGAGGGGTTAAGGGGCAGGACAGGTCTAGGTTGAGCTTAGTATAATTGCCAACAATGCCCATTTTCCTTCTGGTGATCCATCCATCAATCATCCTGCCAAGCTACTCTGTGCCTCTTTTTATTCCTGCACTTCCATGGGATCTCCTATTTCTCTGCCTGGTATCTGTCTGCTCTTCTCATCAACCCTTGGATGTTCATTTAGCCTCCATTTACCTACTGACTATTGATCTTGCATATTAAAATCTCTGCCCATCTTTGCTTAGCTAATGGGGATATTCATTGGATCTCATTTTGTAATAAGGCATTAATTAGACTTTTCTAATAGAATCCCTTTGGAATTGCACATTGCACCCACAAGAGACCTTAATACCTATATTTTTTCTTGTGGAAACCAAAGGAATTAGACATATTTTTGCTCCAGTCTTGAAGACTGGCCACCAAGCTCTCAAAAACACGTGGTACACCTTAATGAGTGGGACAGTTTATCTTCCCATCTGTCATCAAAAACTCCCTCAAGTCAATCTAGGGGGAGCACACATCCAATACAGGAGTAATAATAAAATGAAATTAAGGAGATATATTGATGTGTCTGTATAAACTGAAGAAAACACAGGTTCCAGAGACCTCTGGGAATCTTGCACTTGAGTGTTCTTTAAGCTTCCATGGATTTTTGCCTGCGTGTTAAAAATATTGTTAACCCCTGAGGAAATTTAGCGCCTGGGATCAATGGACACAACACACAGATGCCTAATAACAGAAAATGGGATTGATGTGTAAAATCAGCCCAGCAGTTAATTCTGCTGCCACAACCAGCACGTCAATAAGGTTCCCTGCTGATCCGTGGGAGGATCCGGGGATACAGCATGGGAACGTCTGGGAAGACAAGAGTTGGGTTTGCCTCAGTCCCAAGAGAGTTGGGAAAAAAGTGGGAATTCAGCTCCAGCAAGGAGTGTGGGTTGTGTATAATAGGTTTGGGCACTGAATCAGGGACAGCACATTGGTATCCCATTTCCCAATGCCAGCAAGATATTCCCTAAAGTCCCCATCACTATTCCTGGCTGCTTTGGGGCACATTGACAGACTTGCTGATGGTTTCTAAGTTGGAAGACAGAAAGCAAGTTTTCACTGGATTTCAGTTCCCTCTGGATCTGACCTTGTGCTGATCTCGGAGTATGAGCAAAACCATCCAGAAGTTCTTGTTTGTCAGGAATGACAAGCTCTGAGAGGGAATAAAAGGTGCTTTTTTAAAATTTTTTTTATTTTTTACCTGACCCTTGTATGGTGGCTCTGAGACTGTGTGTGAAAGGAAGAGAGATTGTTTTTATAGGAGACAGCATTTGGGAGACTGTTTTACAGTGAAAGAAGGTGGAAGGTGAGCTGGTGCCCCGTCCAGTCTCAACACATCATGGCCATCTCTCTCCTGCTTAGAGCTGATCAAGCTGCCTCTGGGTTTCTCTTCAGGTGATGAGGTGTCTCACACAGGTACTTGCTGCAGCACTCTGGATCTTCCCTGCTTCCCTGCCAGGCTCAGCTGGTTGGTCTGAGCTGGGAATTGCCTCCTGGGTGTGTCCAACACACCGAGTCATGAGGGAGGAGAGAGCACAGGATTGCACCAGGCTGATGCAGCCTGTCTTTGGCTGCTGTGCTCAGGGGTTTTGTCTTCCCCATGCCACGTGAGCAGGCAGTGGGGCTGGGATCGTGTTTGGAGGGAAAACATCTGGCAATCTTGACTTACAAAGGCTGGTCCTCTTTATCTCTCTGTCAGTGGTTTGGGTTGGAGGAGACCTTTAAATGTCACCTGGTCCAACCCCCATGCCATGGGCAGAGACATCTTTAACTAGAACAGGTTGTTCAGAGCCCCATTCAACCTGATCTTGAATGTTTCCAGGGATGGGGCATCCATCACCTCTCTGGGCAACCTGTGCCAGTCTTTCACCACCACCATCATCAAAAAATTCCTCCTTGTGTCTGTGTTGCATGTGTCTCAACTCTTTGGTGGGTTTTTTTTTTGGAGGTTGTCCTTGTTTTGAAGTTGATCCTCTTTTTCCTTCCTTAGGCTTGGAGCTCATGAGGGAATCGGCTGTTAGTTGCTAGGCTGCAGCAACTAACCCTTGTATGGGCACACAAAGTGCTGATGGAGCCAGGCTGTGTCTGAGAAATTTGGGTCTGAGGCCAAATTTCAGACACTCACAGATTTCAGGGCAGTCTGGATGCGACTCTTCAGTTCTTCCCCTTCATGGGAGGTGAATCTCTAATCTCTTCCTCAGCTCTTTCCAGACACAGGGATTTTGGGGTTACGGATCAGATCCACCTCTGTGTCTCTAAATAACAATAAGGGGATTATCCTGCTTGTGGGGGGGGGAAGCTGGAGGGAGGAGTGGGCTCTGCAGGAGACACTCTGGGACCCATATGTTGGGTGGATGGTTAATTTTTGCAGTAGGGCAAAGCCCAGCAATCTGCCTTGTGTCGATGCCGCCGTCTCACCGGGTGCCCCAGATCCCGTCCTGCCCTCAGTTTATTAAGGATCAGGAAAACTAAAATTGCTGATGGTGCCTATTGCAGGGAGAGGAGGGAGAGATGGGGGGTGTCTGTGCAAGTCTATTACATCTGGGCTTCTTTCCAGCGTGAATAAAAACGTCCTGGATGTCCGGAGTTATCAACATATTCTTTCTTACTCCTGTCAATTAATCTAATCTGAATGAGTCGCTGCTGCTCGTGGAATAATAGCCTGGAATGTAAAGTCTTATTTCTCATCTGCTCTGTGGACTAGACTCGGATGTTGTTGGCCCTGGAATCAGGCTGGTGAATTACTCTGAGCTAAATCAAACTCTCTTTGACCAAAAAACCTGACAGGCTCTGTGGAGTAGCGGGCAGTGTTGTTACGAGATGAGCAGGGAGCATCCCAGCTCCATCCTGGCTCAGACTGGCTTTTCAAGCCCATCCTGGCTCTTGGCACCTCTCTGCCCTTCTCCCTGTGCTGTTTATTTTTCTTTCCCCCAGATGAAAGGCAGAGAAGCAAACCCCACAAACACTGTATTGTTCATGGCTTATTCAACAATTAGTTTCAGCTCAAGGTCTAATCTTCCGGCGTTTCTTTTCTTCCCTTTGTATGCCAAGCGTGCCTTGGAAACTTGTTGGCTGCAGGACTTGTGTGGCACTGTGGGGATGGGCTCAAACTTGGCTCAGAGGGACTCTGTGCCCAGAGCAAAGCAGGTGTGGACTGCTCTGGCTGCTCAGAGAGTAGGATAATTGGGGGCTGTAAACAAAAATGAAGGAAAAAAGGCTAAAAAAAGGGGTTGCCTCCTGCTCGGGGTTGGATATGCCCCTGTGGCATTCCTCTTCCCAAGGTCTCTCTGTCAGCTGGCTGAGGTTTTAAACCTTTTAAAGCCTTTTCAAGGCTCTCTGTGGTTCCTTTGGCTGGTGGGCTGTGTCAGGATCTGCTGGTGTGAGGCTCCCTGGAATGCTGGGAGGGTGCGGGGAACCCGGCGGGCACCAGGACACGTCTTTCGGAGTGGGACGGTGCCAGCACTCGCCTCTGGCAGCAGAACAGGGCTGCACGTGCTCCTTGCTGTCTCCTGAATGGGGTTTGCTGCTGCCTGCCAGGAACTGGAGTGTTTGTGCATCTGGGGGAGGAAGGCTTTGTGTGTTCTCTCCCAGAATTCCAGTGCCATCACAATATTTGGGACTGATGGAGCAGCCTGGCTGTGCATGGAGTGACCCAGAGCCATGAGCCCACAGGGCAGGAGAGGGGAACTGTGTCTAATTTCTTGCCCAGCCTCTTGCTCCTTTGGGCTCTGCTCTGTCTTATTCCAGCCTGCCACATTTCCCATCCTCAGGGACACCGATGTTTATTTGGGATTTCCCCAAGGGTTGTAGCAATTCCCGACCTCTCCCTTCACAGGCTTGCACGTGAACCTTCTCACAGCCGTTCATCCAGAGGTTCCCCAGCCCTGTGTATTCACAGCAGAGCATTTGCCTGTATTTTTATGCCCACATTCAGGCTCTTGCTGCCCTCCCTCCTTGAGTTCAGCAATCCTGCTACCGTTCCCTGCTCCATACGGAGGGTTCAGCTCACGTGACTGCCCCATTAGCTGCTCTAACTAAAGCCTCGGGCAAATAGTCATTGAGGATTTATTTTTTATTAAAAAAAAAAAAAAAGTGGGATTAAGTATTCTGATGAACAAGAATAACATTAGCAGCTGTGCCTGCTCAGCCAACATGATCCCATCCCTCATATCATAAGCTGATTGCCTGCATGGGTCAGTAAGTTGTCCCAGCAGCCCCTCACTGATAATGCTTTACATGTTGTTTTCGTAGTGCAGGAGGTGTCTGGGCATGGCTGTGATATCTGCAGAGGCTTCATGGGTGCAGAAAGCCCTTCTTCAGATGCCTTTGAGTGTCAAGCCAAACACAGCTTGGGGCTGTGACTGCAAGAGAGCACCTGACAAAGGTCCCCTGTGTGGCCAGTTTCTTGTCCCTGCAGCGCAGGAGCGTCTTCATGTACCTGGAGGGGGTGATGGGGAGGCTCAGCTCAGGTGGAGAGGGATGACCTGGGACTTTCTGCTTGTGCAGTGTGAACATCTCAGCTGGGCTGCACCCAGGGAGGCACAGGGGTTGGATGGAGGGAATGGGGGGCACCAAGGCTCCTGTCACACGCTGGGGAGCAGAAAGTGAGTAACGCTCTGCCACCGTCCCACACAAAGCCGAGCAATTCCCTTTGATCACTCTCAGTGCAAGGTGATTACTTGAATAAATTACTTAGGAAATAAATCCCTTCCTCTGCCTCCAAAGCACTCAGAATTAGGGCTTCTTCCCCTGGTGGGCAGTGCCCAGGCCCACGCTCTGCCTGATGGCTGGCAGCCAGCGTTTGTGTCCCAGCGTTTACGATATCAACAGTCACCTTAAATCCCACTAACGCTAAATCCTGAGCTGGCATCGGGCTGGTGACTCTCTTCTGCTTCACAGGGCCTTGCCAAAAGCCGTGGGATGCCCTTTGAAGATGGGGAGGCAAGAGCCATAAAATTATGCAGCCTTATTAGTGCAATTATTATTTGTTCTCCGCAAACATCTGAGACTCTTCTTCATCTCCCCCCCCACCTCCTCCTCCTGACTCCCGTGCTTGAAAACAGTGGCAGCTTTCAGGAAACCTGCAATCAGAGGCACCACACAGCAGCCCCAAACATCCCAGGGGACACATTCTTCTCCCGTTCCCAGATTCATCTCTCCAGGAGGGCGTTGTGTGCATCAGGAGCCGCTGTGCCATGTCCCTCTGCTGCCAAGAGATAAATCACAGCGTGGGCATTCAGCCTGGCAGAAGGAGAGCATCCCTCTAGGATGCCAGGCCTTGGGGGCTGGTTGACAGAGGAGAAAGCCCAATTTTCAGTGGAAATCATGGAATCCCAGAATGGGTTGGACTGGGAGAGATATTAGAGTTCTTCTCATTCCACCCTGTCTGCCACCTTCCATTAGATCAATTTGCTCAGAGCCCCGTCCAACCTGGCTTTGGACACTTGCAGGATGGGGAATGGATGACTTGGAAAACTTTTTCCAGCTGGGAAGTCTGTACCCTGCAGGTCATGCTCTGAATTATGGGAAAGGGGATGAGTTCTTGCTGGCTTGTTGAGTTCCTTCACTCTCATTCCTGTTATTTAAGTCTTTGCCAAGGATGACACTTCCCCGTTGGAAGTGGAAACTGTGCCACAGACACCCCTCTGAGCCACACTTTTCTGGGAGGAACTGGTGTAAATTCCAAAAGACAGGTCCCACAGCAACATCTGTATCTTCTAACTGAAAATCTTAGGGGTTTTTTTCAGCTTTTGGAGGATTTTATTAGTAATTTTTAGTGTATAAAGACATGACTGTGACTTCCATTCATCTCTGTGTCTGGGCTTTTCTCTGTATCTTGCCCTAGGATATCTTGCCTTTTTTAGGACCTCTGTTTCAGTGCTGAAAACTAGAAAAATGACATACAGACTACAAATATTGCTTTTCTTTTTTTCTCTGAAATCTTCTAACTTTTTCTAGTGAATGCAGGATTTTCATCAGGATTTTCACCCTCGTAGCAAGGAAAGTTGGAACAAGATGATCTTTAAGGTCCCTTCCAACCTTCCAACAGGGTTAAAAGAGTCTCTTCCAGCCTGGGGATAATATCCCATATCCAATATAGAATCATGGTGGGAAAGTCTTTCAGAATCATAATCACAGAGTCATTTAGGTTGGAAAAGATCTCTGAGATCATCGAGTCCCAGCTGTTCTTCCAGCACCACTAAACCATGTCCCAAAGCGCCACATCCACAGGGTGTTTAAGTTCCTTCAGGGATGGTGGCCGTGGAGGTGCTTATGGAATGGGATAGGAGCAGACAGTGGGCCTGCTGCCTGCACCCTCAACTTCCACAAGGAAGATGAGGAATTCATTCAAGAGGTTGTGGTGGGACTGTCACGTTGAGTTGCTGTGAATGATCTCCCACCCATGCATGTGTTTAACTCCCTTTCTGAGTCCCGCCGATCCCTGACCCCTCCAAATCCCACGCCATTGGCACCCAAACTGCACCAGGGCAATACCTGTTCCATATTCTAGTGCAGGAGAGAATTGGAAGTTAAAAAAACAGGCAGAAAAAGGAGCAAAAGACCCACTTCTGACACGGGAGATTAAATAATTAGCAAATATGGCAGGAAAGACGATGAAAAACAAGTGCAATGATTCATGTTTTATGTCTCCTACTGTACAGAACACTTTAAAGTGTCAGACAGCACGACAGTCACTCTTTAAAGCCAATTAAAGTTTTATAATAAATAGAAGCTTTTTATTTTTTTTATATTTTTTTTATTTTATTTTAATCTCTGTCTCTCCATGTGGTGGTGATGTGGCTCGCTGTAGAGAGCCCGGGTGATGCATTTGCTGCAAATCCACAACAAATGGGCACAGAGACCTGCTTTTCAAAAGCCTCTTTTATGCCAATTATTTACCTTCCTTAAATTCAGCTCCGGTGGGGAAAGTGGCTGTAATAATATCGTATTTTCTCATTGTGCTTTTCATTCAAGGAGATTACAGCCGATAACCTGGAGAGGGGAGGGAGAGGTGCTCTCTTTTGATGCCTGGGCGAGGTGATTTTTGGGAGCTCGGAGAAGGGCAGAGTGAGACGTGAGCTGGCAGCAGATTTTGGGCCCCCCATTGCCCGGGAATTCATTTGGAGAACGCGGGTCACTCGAAGCTCCGCAGGTGAAGGTGGTTTTGGAGGTCAGATGGGGGTCCAATTAAGTGAAGCAGGGTCATTTTGGGGGCCAGGAGAGCAAAGGATGCAACAGAACAAGCTGGAATCTATTTTCTTTGTGCACCATCTCCTGAGGGGAGACTGGTGGGCGTTGAACTCTTGGACTGGCAATGCTGGAAGATGCTGTAAATTGGAAGCAGCTCTGGTGGAGGCTGTGCTGAGGGGGCACTGGGGACTGTGGGCTTGTAGCCCTTTTTTCCTTCACCTCTAAGTTTCCCCATGGGTAACCACGGGTATGAGAAACTGCTTCGTGCAGAGAACTCATTTCACCAGACTCCTTGTTTACCACTTCACAGCTCGTCGCTGTTTTGTCCTTGCGTTAATGGTGCTTCTTGCCAGGAAAAAAAAAAAAAAAAAAGAAATTTCCCACCACTCCAGACCTGGGGGTAAGATCAGGTTCACAGCTCTGAATGAAGAGATCTTGCTTTCCCCAAGCCCAGGGAAGAAGCCATGAATGTAGCTGCTCTTCCAGCCACTGGAACCTCTTCATCCTCCTCTTTTTCCATTTCCCCTCCCCTCAACAGTGCTGGCTTTTGTGCATCTTTATCTCACTCGGGCAAAAACACACCTCAAACCAATTGAAACGTTAATCCAATTAACATTGAAAGGAAATGAAAGGGCACTGAAACTGGAGGTCTCCCCTTGCTGCACCACCAGTCTCCCTTGGTTGAAACATCTCTGTGAACCTCCTCAGACTGGAGGCCCTGATTTCCCCCGAGCGGCACCACTTTCATGTTTTGG
Source organism: Lophotriccus pileatus (assembly GCA_035583135.1). Lineage (NCBI taxonomy): Eukaryota > Metazoa > Chordata > Aves > Passeriformes > Tyrannidae > Lophotriccus > Lophotriccus pileatus. The sequence continues at coordinate 1,378,646 of JAWWES010000041.1, forward strand.
TGTGAGGCATCTCGGATGCAGAAAAACAGATTCTTTGTTGGATATCTCCTCAGCTTTACTGGGGAGGGCGATGAAATTATTCCATGGCTTTCCTGCCAGAGGGTAGTTGGTGTTCCTGCTATTAGGCAAAGATCCCTTTAATTGGACAGAGTGAATATTCACCCTTTAATAACGGCGGGGCTCTAATCCTTCGTTAGGTGGCTGCATCCCCCCTCCCTGATGGTTTTTAATGACCCGGTGCCTACATCATTAATATCACAAGTGCTGACACTGGGAGGAAATGCAACAATCAAAGGGAGACCCTGAGAGGTCCGGGAGCAACAACATTTCCCATCTCCCCTTTGTTGTGGAAAACACGGGCGCGGGCGCCCTGGAAAACCAAACCGGCATCAGGGTTCTGGCCTCCCGCGGTGGGAGAGGGGAGGGTTAACTCCAGCAAATTGCAGGAGCTCAATTAGTTCAATTAGGAGCTTGAAAACTAAAGCAGCTCTTCCTGAACACTGTCTAGGACTGTAGGCTCTGCCTGCAGGCTCCAGAGCACTCCCACACTGCCCCGTTCCCTGGGGCTTGCAGCTTTTTTGAGGGCAGCCTACCTTACAGAGGGAAAGATTCCCACCCTCTTTACTCCATCCCATAGAAATCCATGATGTTACTCTAGCATATTCTTGGAGGAAGAATCTGGTCCAAAGAGTCCCAACTGGGGGATGTTTCATAAATCAGAAGAAAAATGGTAAAATACTTCTTCTTTTTTTTTTCTTGATTTTTCAGTGTTCTTTTGAGTGCTTTCCCATGAGCAATAAGCACCAGTCACATCCATCCATCCCCAACCGTAATTTTTTTCCTGCATGACAGCACGTGCCTTTTGATAGTCTCAGAAGGAGACAGGGTGGTATTAACATAACAAATCTGTGGCTGTCTAGAGAGTTCCATGTTGCTGGCCTGTCACGGGACGTGTACATTGAGTGCTGCTAAGTTCTCATTGTTCTAAATCCACCCTGTGTATTAAGACCTAATGAATTACTACTTGACAAATTAAGCAGCTGCTACAAGGAGCTGGTGCTGGTGATGTCCTGCCTTCTCTCCCTCCTCCAGTGGCATGTGAATTTTGCAGCTTTTAGCCTCAGACTGTCAAACTTGGAGAATACTTTGCAGCGTGTTCGTGCAGTGGATGCTCTGCAAACCCACTGCATTGAGGGCACATGTGGTGACATGATGCTTTATGATGTTTTTTAGGTCTAAAATGGGAGGTTTTGCTCGCTCATAGACTCGTAGAATCGTGGAATATCTCCAGTCGGAAGGGGCCCATAAGGATCATTGAGTCCAACTCCCTGCGAACGAACAAATCTGGGAGAGGGCACAGGGAAGGGCTTTGATCCATCACACATTGCTCACCCAGGAGAGAAAAGCTGCTCTCTCTGCACTGGGGTAACAGCCCAGCAATATTCCCGACAGCTGTGGAGGGGAAGAAGTGACTCATCTCTCTGTGATACATTAGATGAGTGAAAAGTGTTTGTCTAAGCTAGAAGTTAATGACAAAATAGGGGTTAATAACCTCCAAGTCCTGGCTGTTCTGGGAATATTAACTGCAGTTTTTCTCTCCTTTCCCATCTAATTTATACCAGGCAGGGTACCATTCACAGAGGCCCCCAGCTGCAATCTCTCCTGGATGCAGCACAGGATTGGGCTCAGAGCTGTCATCTTCTTCCATCAAGATACAGGATGCTGCTCTGGGGAGAAGAAATATGTTTACTCCCAAGTTTTCTTTTTCTTTCTAAACTTCCCCCTGCTAAATGATTCACTTCACAATCCCCTTGCACTGCAGACAGTGTTTGTGCAGCTTTAATTACCTGAGCTGCTCAGGCAGAGGAAGTTCCGTACCACTGGTGAACCACACGTCTCTCTGGAACATCTCAAGCGGCTGCCTGTCTCTCCTTTCACTCCCATCCCTCAAGTTGCTGCAGGAAGAGAGGCAGACTCCTCTCTCTTCTTGCAAACCACAGAAAGATGCCTTTATCCCCCACCCCATCAGTCTTTTTCCAGGTTCTCATGGCTGGCACCACCATGGTGTATGTTGACCCACCCTCTTCTGCGGGGCCAGCATCCCACGCTGCTGGATTGTCTGCTGTCTGGAGACAGCCTGTCTCAGCCTGGCAGCGTGATGGATGGTGTCAGAGGGGATGGGATGTCGACACCTGCTTATCTTTCCATGCCTGGTTGCCCCAACCCCGACACATTGATCAGTTCAGCATCTGTTTGCAGCAGCTTCTCTGCCTCTGCCCTAGGTTACCGTGGCAGGCACTGAGGTGTGTGGACTGGAAAGCGTGGAGAAGATGGGATGCTGGAGGAGTTTAGGCTTATGAGGTCTAAGTGTGATGCTGGATTGATTTATAATCACACCAGCCTCCTCCCACAGAGCCTTTAGTCTTGAAGGAGCTACTCATGAACACATTCCTTGCCAACCTGGTCTAGTGGGAGGTGTCCCTGCCCATGGCAGGAGGGTTAGAACTAGATGATCTTTCAGGAGAACTAGATGATCTTTAATATCTCTTTCAACTCAAGCCACTCTATGGTTCTATGATTCCTTTTCCTGGAAGGTGTGAAATTCCGGGATGGAGTCTTCTTTTTTGAGTTGGAAAATCAGACACTGTTCAAGGTGGAACATGTCCACATAGTAGGGCCCTAACACTGCCCAGGGCCAGCTCCATACTCTGCTGCAGAAAACAGATGATAGTGGTTGGGCTCTCACCTGGTTTTAGGCTGTGCTTGTCCTTGCACTCATTGCACGAACATTATATCCTTGAAAACAAACATGTGGGAATTCACGTGCACCTTATTACAGAGCTCAAAATAACACGGAGGGACTTTGTGTGTGCAGAGTTTAGTGGGCTGTGGAGCTGCAGCCTCTACAAACCAACTCTCAGGGGCAGAACTATGTTAAGATGTCTGTGTGTAACTCTCGTACACAGGGAACATATGATGGCATGTTCTTTCCTACGTGGAGCTGGAGGCAGTCCTGCATTTCTCCGTGGCTCCTGGCTTCTGGCAGAGCCTTCTCCATGAGGAAAAGCTCTGCCTGCGTCTACTTTGCAGGTGCCATACACCGACTGTCTGCAAGCACAGACTTCCCACCCAGGGCTGTTTTGTGGCCAAGAAACCCAGATGTCCCCGGCGTGTGCAGGTACAGAGAGTCAGAGCTCTGGGTGTGCACAGGTTGCAGCCAAAAGTCACAACCACGGGGTGGGGGGGGGGCTCAGGAGTGACGCAGATCAGCCTGGAAAACGTATCTGCACCTTGGGGGGAAAACAGGAATCTAGAAGTCCCACTGGGTTGACAGCAACGCTGGATAAGACTTAGAAATCCTAAGGAATGCTACTGTGGCTTGCTGTAGTATCACAGCCCTTTTTGACCCCTTCTATCCATAGAATCATAGAATAGTTTGGATTGGAAAGGACCTTAAAGGTCACCTCGTTCCAACCCCCTGCCGTGCGCAGGGACACCTTCCACTCTCCCAGGTTGCTCCAAGCCCCATCCAACCTGGCCTTGAAGAGGCATGGGGCACCTACCACTTCTCTGGGCAACATGTGCCTCACCTCACTGTACAAAATTACTTTCTTATGTGTAGTTTGAAGACCTCCTGCCCGTGTGTCTGTGCCTAAATATTCCCCCCCTTCCCAGTGCTCAGGGACGCCAGGGGAACACAAACTCAGTGCCAAGGTATGACTGGGACACTTCTCCCACAAACACCAGTGTTGGGATCTCCTTGGTAAAGAGGTCTTAAAAGTGGTGCCTCCCTGGCAATAAGATGACAGAAGACAATGAACTCTCCAAGAGACTCTGAAAGAAAACCTGGTCTTTGGAAGTAGTTGCTGTAACTTTTTGTGATATGTCAAGTCTAATAAAAGACCCAACCACATGAACAGAAACAGCTTTGTGGGCCAATGGGGAATATTTCTTGATTTATTTACTTGATCTCCTGCAGACAAGTGTCTCTTTTCTGCATTTGATGGCACTCCAGTGATCTCACATTGTTTTGCCAGGCCATGTTTAATCATAACCCATCAATGACAGCATTGGAAAAGCTTCTTATAATTAGTACAAACTAAACCCAGCACCCCAATATGAATGCACTGCCTTTCCCCCTCTCACTGCCTGTGCTTTCTCACGTTAGCCTTGTTTAATCCACTTGGTTATTTTTATGTCACCTATATCCTGTGTCCCATCATCCTACATTCCCGTCATCCTTCCCTTTTTCCTTCACTTCCCTTTGCACTTCCCTGACCCTGTAACGTGTGTCCATCCCTTCTCTGATGTGGATCTCTCTTTGTCTTCATTCACTCTTGCCTTCCCTCCCTCCTACATCCCTTCCCCAATCTGTTCAAGGCTCCATTCCCGTTGTAGACACTATCTCAGCTCTGGAACAGCACATGACACTCCTGGCAGTCATCCTGAGCTTGGCTGCTGTCCCCAAGTTGTCTAAGGCTCTTCAGAGAATGATGAGAAGCTGCTGTGTGCCTTCAAAGTCACAGCTAATTGCATTAGCTCCAGATCATGTAACTCCTGTAGATGACAGCTGCCAAATTTAGGAGCAGTGGAGAGGTCTTATGGAAGATGACGGGGATGGTGTGCTGGATTCAGCAGAAAGGAAATCCTGGGTGTTTTCAGAGGCATTGGTGGTTGGTTCTATATTTTTCAGGATGGTTATTCCTTTTCATTCTGTCTTTATGGGAGTATTGTCTACAATATCAACTCACTCTTAAGCCCAGCACTGCCCACCATCCCCACTGAAAATACAAGGTATGTAGGAATATCATCTAAACCAAGTTTGCCACGGAATGAACACTCCATGCTTTCTCAAAACCCCAAAAAAACTTGCATCAGAGGCGTCTTGGTGTTAAATACTCACTTTGAGAGCTGTTTTGCTCATCTCTGTCCCGGTGCTTTTTTATTCCTGAGTTTTTGAGAACAGTTTGGAGAAACAGGATGAAATTCATCCCCCTCCACCCAAAACTCGAGGTGTTTTGGACAAAAATCATTTCCCTCTCCCCATTTCCCTGATGGCTGAAGCCATGGCTGGGAGTTTTCTTTCTGTTGTCAGCTACTGTGTTTTCCTCCACCGATGGAGGATGTTAACAACATCTGAACTCGAGAACACAGCTTTCTCTGGGGAGGTCACACAGAAAGGTTCACAGAAGGTGGTATCCTTTTTCTCCAAGATCATTGATGATTCCTCTGTCTGGAGCTTTCCTCTAACATGACAGCAAAACAAGCATCCACAGTGCAACAGGAGATCTAAACTCTGTTCTTGCAGTGCTGAAATAAAGTCTATGATCACCCAGTTCCCGTAGCTAGAGGGCAAAAATGTCATAGCTGGAGTGATGGTGAATAAGGCAGCATTTTATCTGATGAGATCTCATAAAGCTCTGTTTCAGTTTATCTCAGGATCAGATACGGACTCACACCCAAGTATCACAAAATCCTGTGGTTTAATTTGGGCTCAGAAGAGACATTAATATTAGGAGACAAGATTAAATATAGCTCTTGGCCATCTGATTGCCTTTATTCTTCCCTGCACTCTCATTGCTCCCTTTGGTGGAGCCCAGAATAGATCTCAAAGCAAGTTTAGCTCTGGCCCCATGGCAATATCAAGGAGAACTTGTAAGTCTGGTCCAGTTCCAGGTCACCTGAGGTCTTGTGAGTCCTGCAAAGCAGGATGATTGCTGTGAATGTGTGTGAAGGGAAGCATTGCTTGGTGGTTGCAGCTCGTTTCTCTTTGCTCTGTTTGGACATTATCAAAAAGTGGGGTTTTTTTCTGTAGGATGAAGCACTGCTACAGATGATTTTTTTCCCAGATACCACAGTTTTTATGTTCATTTTTGACAACAAAACTTGATTCTGAAAAGTCAGTTTGTTTGGTCAGACTGAGAAATTCTGATATGGGCACTGTGCACTCAGTCCAAAGATCTTGGAGTTCATTAATTATCACTGTTGGTAGAGCAGTTGCATCTGCTGGGTGGCCGAATCTGCAACCCAGGGAGATTAGAACTGAGATATTCAAAGCCCCCTAACAGATTTAAGAGGAATGAGGGGGGGGGGAAAAAACCCCTATAAGCAAACCCTTCCTGCTAGTTTGAAGGAAAATTATTTTAAATCCCCTAATCGGCTCTGAGATGAACCTCTAAGCAACATGTTCAAGGTCAGATGGGGAGCCTGTCGCAAGGGGGGTGTTAACCTACATCTGTGGGGGCTCCAACCATAGAGCATCCTAACAGAGGATGGCTTAGGGAACAGGTAATCCTGTGGCCTCTTCCCAGAGAGGAGGGACCATAACCACCCTTCTCCCGGCAGGGCCATTCCCTTCCTGGAAATCATCATCCGCTTGTGGTCCAGCTGAGGGAAGAAAAAAGAAGGGAAAAACCCACAAAAGACCAAATCTTAAGGAAGTGCATGTAAAATTTTCCCTAGATTTCCATGCAGAAGATGGAAGCAAAGGCAGCAACTGTCCTGCCCCACTGAACTATTGGATCTGGAGAATACCACTATCATGCCTCCCACGTTTTCCAGCCAGACGGCTCAAGTCTCCCTTCCCGTGCTAATCTCCCTTCCATGCCTAAGCCTTCCCAAATCCCTCTGCTCGCAATCCCCCCCGGTGGTGAGCGATCACCCTTGTTAGGGAAGGAAGAGCCGAGGTGTGGATCTGGCAGGGCACAGATGGGAATATCTGGTATATCTCTGATGTCGCCGCTGAGAACCCGCACTCGCAGCTCCCCCATCAAATAATCTCGGGCACAGTTGCCCCTGCAAAGGATAAATTAAAGGGTTATTTTATGCAGAGAGGACCAGGGATGTAAATAGCCCAGCTGTGGAAACCAGGCTCTGGCTCTGGGCTGTGTTTGCATTCAGGGCAGGGCACGGGGCTGCTCGGAGGGAAACATTTCGAAGGTGACTCCCGGTTCTCCTGGTGACTAATAACTGCAAACTGATACAGCAGATTCTTTCCAGCGTGAAGCAGACTGAGGGATGTCAGCAGTGCTCCGAGGTGATGTGAGGGCATTCCATGCCAGGGGTTTTTCAATCAGTGCCTACTGTACTGTCACATGGAGACAGAGCTGTTCAGCATCTCTATCAGGGGCTGGGAGGTGAAGCTTGTGCTTGAGATGCTGCCACGGTCCCCTGGTATGTGGGGAAGGTCAGTTGGTGTGGTTTACTCTGCATTAATTCTCCAGAGATACAAGGGACTCTGTTTACTGTCTCCCTTTTCCTCAGGAGTGCTCATGAACGTTTGAGATCCTTTTGTGTGGACTGAATCCTCCCAGGCTGGCACCGCCAGATGAACTGCAGACAGGGAGAACAGAAAATGCTGATTATAAGGGGGAGATTTTTAACACAGATTTAGGAAGGAGAGCTGTGATGTGATTTGTGCCAAGATGGACAAATCTCAGAGGGTTCATTAAGTGTTCAAGGCTCAGCTCTTTTCTGGCGACACACACATGAACCTTTGGGATATTTGCTGGTGAACCAAACGTGCCCAGTTTGCCTCTGAGATTTTCAGGTTTCCCACTGAGCCAGATTTCACATCTGAAAAGCCCTTTCTCATGTGCTCAGATGGCTCAACTTCTGGCTGAGATGGAGCTGTGAAGAAACTGTGAAAGGAAAAGCGAGGTAATGATGGGTTTGGAAACAGTCTCGTGAAGCAGAAGGAGCGTTGTGAGGAGGGGAAGCTCCCTTGGCTTTTCAGGTCAGCTCCGATTTTCCTTGTCATGGTCTGGGAATGGGCAGCCTCTGTAAGGACATCACTGTCTTAGCCTGGATGAGACTTGTTGATGTCTCGTGGCTTCCAGTGCCATCTGGACCACGTTTTGCTGGGGGGGGGGGGGGGGGGGGGGGGGGGGGGGGGGGGGGGGGGG
>JAWWES010000041.1:1386559-1427218 GCA_035583135.1 Lophotriccus pileatus
TGACCCCCCCCCCCCCGCCCCCTCCCAGGGGTTCAGGGCAAGCTGGAGATTGGTTGGGCAAAGCTTCAGAGAAATCACATCTTGGGCTTTTTCGAGCTGTGCTCGGAAAGGAAATCTCACAGCTTGCAAAACCCTGCTACCTTTTGAGAGTGCCACACTCATGTCATGTGGGCAAGCTGGCAGAGCTGGCTAGGATTCCTTGGATCTGCCCAGCCAACCTCTCCGGGTATGTGGAGCATCTCAGAGTGACAAGAGGAGGGAGGGACGTTTGAACAGGGATAGACCAAACAAATCTGAGCGCTGCTGAGTGGGAGGTGTGAAACCTGGCCCAGGAAGGGATGGGGATTATGTGTCTTCTCCTGTGAGCTGAACTCTGATTTAGAACATGAACTTTGAAGAAGTCATAAGCAAAATGTAGAGCCTTGCCTAAGATCAAAGGATGCCCTTGCTGCCTGTAGGAAGCTGCATCCAGGCTGGAGCAGATCTAATATTTACCTGACAGCCCTGAAGTCTAGGATAGACTTGATCATTAGTTCAGTATTATAACTATAGATGTAACACAGATACAGGTTTATGCTTTCCATCTCTAATTCCTCAGTGTAAGGAAGACCCAAGCTTTGGAGAGACAACAGGCCCCAAATACCTGAATCTTACCATCCAGCCTCTGTCCTTTCTTTGAACCTTTGCTTCTTTTTCATAGAATCCTAGAATGGTTTGGTTTGGGAGGGACTTTAAAGGCCATCTCATTCCACTCCCCCTGCCATGGGCATGGGCACCTTACACTGGACATTTTCTATCTGTGGTTCCCTTCCTGCTTCACTCCAAGCAGAGACACAGAGATTCCACTGGACACAGTGGCTGTTTCACAGTAAAAAATGATAACATGAAAAAAAATCTCTCCCTTCACTGTTGTTGCAGAACTAAAGTTCAGGAGAGGCTGGGTTGGGCTGGGCTCAGACCTAAATAGAAGACAGGATGGAAGGAATATAATCTCGTCCTATGTACTTCCTTTCTGACCTGGACCTGACTCTTCCTTCCCTTCTGGTGTTTTTTTTTAGTCGCCCTCGTCTCTCAGGTCTTTAACCTGCAAACCTCACTGACTGTTGGCTTCCTTATGGTCTGGGAAAGTGGACAGGACGGCGAATATTCCCGAATTTCTCATGTGCATCCCTCTCACAGACTGTCTGCCTGTTCCAGCAGGACCTGCCGTGTCTGCAGTCCTGCCTTTGGCTTGCAGTCAGCGCTGGCCCTTGTCCAAAGACTCACACCAGGTCCAGCATCAACCGGGACGCACTGCCAGGAACAATCCTCAGATCTCTCCGGTCTTAAGTTAATTCAGTGCTCTCCATGGATTAATTTCAGAGCTAAAGACAGATATGGAGAGCAGTAATTACCTCTCTCTCCCACACATATCTGTTCCCTGAGTAGGCACATGGTTTTCTTTTTTTTTTTTTTTTGCACTGCAGAAAGTTTCTCGGTGGCTGAACTCCTGCTGTGCTGCCTAATGAACTTAAAAAAGAAAAGGGAGAAAAAAGAAAAAAAGGGGGGAAAAAAGGAAAAAAGGAGAAAAAGCAAAAAAAAAAAGAAGAAGGGAAGATAGAAAGGAAGGGAAGAAAGAAGGGAAGAAGGAAAGAAAAAAAGGAAGATAGAAAAGGAAGGAAGAAAGGAAGTAAGGCAGACTGGTTGGTTCAGGGCATCACTGTAAAGACAAGAAATTAATCAAAATGGGGATTGACATGCATCTTAATGGTGGACTTGATGATCTTAAAGGTCTCTTCTAACCTTAATGATTCTATGATTCCATGACCTAGACTGTTATTTCCAGCTATCACACCACCTATTCATATTCCAGAAATCACACCATAAAGCCCCAGTCCAGTTTCCTTATTTGTGCATCTGTGGCCTGTGTAAGAGCAGTTTAGGTGTTGATTTGGAGTATCCAGACACAGCCTGGGCATCCCAACATGAGACCTGGAAGCACAGAGAGAAACTCAAGGAGAACTTGATCATCTGAAGAAGTCCCAGAGCGGAGGGGACAAGGAATCTGCCAGCTCAGTTCCTTTCCCTGAGGGAAATCACCCTGCATTACTTTGCTGGTCTGAATTCCTCTTCTTGGCTTGGCTTGGCTTAGGTTGTGTTGAGGTACCAACCTCCCTGCTCACCACAAAACCTCAGCAGATCCCCCGGTGCGTAGCCAGGTGGCCCCGTGGGCCTCTCTCCAGGCCTGCTTGGAGAGCAAGATGCTGCTGCAAGCGCCTCTCCTCCCAGGCTCCCATGCAGGCGGCTGTTTTTAGCAGCAAGCAGATGATGTGCTAATTAGAAACAGGGCACGAGCCATCCGGGCTTGGTTTCGAGTGTCGCTCCTTTCATCGGGACCCAGACGGGTAACGGAGCTCCCTGGCTGGGGAACAGAGCGTCTCCCTTTGTTGGGAGGAACAAAAGTCCCGCAGATAGAGCTGGGAAAAGAGTTGGAGGCAAATAAAGGCCACATCGGTTCTCTTGGCTCTGGGTGAGGAGGAGGAGGAGAAGGAGAAAGCTGGAGTTGAGACTTTGGGGCTGGCGGTGTAACCCCACGGGTAGCGAGAGCGCCGGGTTGCACTGTCGGACTTGGTCCTTTAAATCAGGGCAGGAGAACTTCTGCACTCGGCCCAGAGAGTTGGGTGTTTTAATTTCACAACACGTGGTTAAGTGGTGGGCTTGGCAGTGCTGGTTTAGCAGTTGGACTTGATGATCTTAGAGGGGTTTTCCAACCTGGGTCCTCCTGAATTGCTGATAGTGCCCAAAAACAAACATAGCATAAGGCAAGGGGAAGGAGGGGGTCCAGACTTACCCTAAGTCTTAAGCCCGGATCTTATTAGTGCCTCCAGAGACACGTCTCCTTTGCTTTATGTGCTCTGTGGATGAACTCCCAACTTTCCTTTCAAACCTGTTACCCTGATGCCTCTCCCAAGGACTGAACTGTGTCATGTAGGAATGGCCTATCTGGGGAATCCCTGCACATCACAAATGGAGGAGAAAAGATTGGCTTCAATTCCTACAATTTTCAGTTGTCTGTCAGCACAGGGGAGTGAAAAACTCTTTGTGGGCTTTGTCTGCAGCCCTTTGAAGTCAGTGGGAAACTCCTGTTGCTTTGGGAGGCTCTGGGCAATATGCAGAGTAATTTTCTTACCAGCAACATTGGGTGAGTTTTATTTCAATCCCCAAAAATCATTCCCTTCTCCTGCAAAGGCCAGCATCCTCCCATCACTCCCTCCTTTTCCCATGGTGCTTTTCCCTCTCTCTTTCATGTTGGCCATGTGAGTCTTATTAAAAGTCTCACATTTCCCCCAGTGGTGCCCACGGGGGGGGTTCCAAACACACCATTTGAAGCCTTGTGGTTGATAAGAAATTTGTTGGCAGACCCTGCAGAGGAATAAAGAGATTCAGCCCTTCCACCCAAGTCTTGGTGAAGTGTCTGGCTCCTGGATGAGGAGTGGATGGTGGTTCCCACCAGCAGCTCTGGCAAGAAGAGAAATGGAACAGAAAGTCAGTAGGGATTGTAGAAGGTTGTGCCCCCTCACAGTGCAAATTTACACAGAGGCTCTTGATCTATCATGTTCCTGATTAAAAAGGCAACCACAGTTCCATGATTTTCATTTCAGGCATGTGGTGGGATTCTTGGGGTGCCCTGTGCAGGGCCAGGGGTGGGACTCTGTGATCTCTGTGGGTCCCTTTCAATTGAGGATATTCTTTATGATGGATTAGGCAGATGAAGAAGAAGCAGCTTCGCAGCCCAGAGCACTGAACTAGCACCTTTCACAAATCCTCAGCTCGCTTTGCCTTCAACTGTGGAGTGGCACAAACTCCACCTGCCCCCCTTCAGATGGATCCCCCCCTGTCCTGTCCCCTGTGAGCTGCACAAACCCTCCTTGCTTTAAATAGTTCCCTTTTGCTCTTTGGGGTAAGAACTTTTCCCTTATTTTTGCAGCTGCAAGTTGGCTTGATGGAGAGGATAATAAGTATGTCTGAGCTTTCAAATAAAAACCTAAACCAACAGAAAAACAAGCCTACCAAAAAGAAAGCACCCAAAGGAGATAAAAAAGAAATCTTCACTGGAGAGAAGTGAACTAAAGTTTCCCATGCAGAGCAGCAAGGCAGCTCTGTAGCCTCCTCTCTGGCAAGCAGAATCAGAAAGGCATTTCTTTCTTTTTTTCGTCAGAGTGTGCATATCAGCACTTAAAAAGGCAAAATAAATTACGAGGAGCGGAGCTGCAGGGCAGGAATCATCTTCTAGGAAAGAGGAATGAAGCCTGCAGCTCCATTTAGTTAATATGTTTCCCCGGCGTGGGTGTGCTTGAGCGTTTTATGGGAGCTCCTGAGCCGTCTGACAACGTTAGCGGTGGGGGGGAGGGTTTCTGGAGGTGGCACCACGGAGAGCAAGTCGCTGGGAGAGCAGGTGTTATTTCTAAAACAAAGATTATGGTTTTACGGCGTTGCAATTACGGAGTTCTTTCCAGCGATGTTATTGCTGCTGCTGCTGCCGCCGGCTCGTGCGTTCAGGCAGTGTTTGGGTTTCATTTCAGAGGAGGAACTGATGATGCAGTTATTATCCCTTTGATGAAATCCCACTCTCCTGTAAAGGATGCACAAAGTTATATAGCGGGCAAGCAAACAACGGGAGTAAACTTGCTTGTGGTTCCTTTTTCTAGTTTGCACTTTGTCTAAAAACTCTCCCTCCACCCTTCCAGCTGTCCATGGGGAGCCCAGCCTGGTTTCTTTATGTCTCTGGCTCTTCATCAGATCCCCACTATCTCAATCCATGTGCCTTGAAACAGGACGGTGCCCCTGGGGCTCCTATTCTGACACTGCACGTGGGCTTAGTCTTGGGCATTGCCTTCTCTTGCTTCTTCTCTTTTCCTGCCCTGCCTGGGTCCTGAGTGAAGAACAGTCCTCAGGCCTTCCAAATTTAATGAGGTTTCACTCAGCCCTCAGTGCACTATTATTTATAGAGGCTTCCAGGAGGAGAACTCATAACTGACGTTCACCAGAGCAGATGTTCTTTAGAGAGGGTCATGGTATGCAGAGAGTACCTAAAATATCTCTTCTAGTTTGAGGGAGATTTAAGGGCAGATGTTGTTTTTTTATGGACCCAATCCTGTCACCTCCACTTTTATCAAAGCAACTCCTTGCCTGCTGGTCATCAGCCTGGCGAGGGGAGGAAAACACAGTCAGAATTTGGTGTTTCCAAACCAAAGCTATTCAAGGAAAACACTTTTGAGTCTTGATTTTTTAGCCCACTTTTGAGTAATTACATCCCCCTGGGGCTTAGCAATGCACAGCCCAGGGGGAACAGGAGGGGAAGGACAGGATAGGTGGGTAATAGCCCTGGCACTGCTGCTTGCTGAGAGTATGGAGGAGGAAAGAGCATTTAGTCGGGCCCTCAACTAGTTTGCTTGAAAAATCAAGTTCCTAGAGCTGGAGCTTAAAGGGCACTGTAAACACAGCTCTCAAATCCCTACAGCTTCCAGGAGTTCTGCCAGTTTCAGTCTCTTCTCTTGCTTAGCAGAGACCTGAAGGTGCCTGAGAAGCCCTGAGCAAAGCCTGGTTCCTGGTGGTCGATCACAACAGGAGCACAGATCCCGCTCAGCGGCACCAAACGTTTTACGGCTGGTAATGGAGCTTCCCAGTGCATTCGAGCAGAAAAGTAGAGGAGACCAGACAGAAATCACGATGCTCCTGCCTCTGCCAGGCTCAGTGAGTGGGTTTGTTGTGTTCTGCACAGCCAGCCTATCTCACAGGCATCTGGACTCTGCTGCTGCTGTTACTTCATCGGGGATGAAATAGCTGGATCCTAAATGCACGATGCTGCCTTCTAACTCCTTTTGGCTGCTGGTCTGTTTTGGAGTCTGAAACAGGTCAAAAGGGAAAAAAATTAGTTCCTTTTTTTGTGTTTCCCTAGCCTGTGGGTGGAGTTTGTCCACATCATAAACACAGCTTGATTTGACCTCAGTGGAATCAAGTGTGCAAGAGAAAGCCAAGACTGTCCATGCATGTGAACACAGAGTCAGGCTCTGGATTCTTCCTCTAGGTTTTTATAGGAGGCAGTCAAGCATTATTTGCCTAAAATAGCTTTATTCCTTATTATTGTTATTGTTCTTAGCACTAAGACAGCTTTTTTGCTGAATGGGTTTTTGCTTCCAGAAGAATGTGGACTGTGCAGAGATTCCTGGTATATCTTTCAAAACAAAACAAAAAAAAAAGAATGGAAATAAAAAAGGGAGAGGAGAATACTGAAAAAAAGAAGAGATGCCAGCTGAGATCAGTGATTGCTGTGGTTTGGTTGTGTGTCCTTCTTTGCTCCAGGAACAGCAGTTCCCAGTTTCCCAGAGAATCACAATTTTCCTCATTTGTGAGACAATTTGCCAGTTTTCCCCATTTTCCCGTGACATGGTGTCCTAATTCCTACCACTCACTGTGGCATGTCATGAGGGATGGTGATCACCTGGAGACCTCAGGGTCTGCACAGGGGCATGGAAACTGAGGATACTGAAAATTCCAGCTTTAAATGAGCCTCCCTGGGTAATAGAGAAACATTTTGTTTGGGGGATTTTTGGGGACATTTGCCTCCTTACCACTGTCTCCAAAAGCCTTGGGATGTCTCCATGGGCTGCAGTCATGCCATACCTTTGTAGTACATGTAGAGGAATGGGAATTTCCGAAGAGTAAACCATCTCATCCCATCTGAAAGAGCTTAGGTGGATGGTGCCCAGAATTGCCCGTTTCTCTGTTGGCTGTTGAGGGAGCTGAGGGACCAGCTCAGATGAGGAAAAGCACAGGGGAGCCCGAGTTTAGTGAGTTTAGACGTGGCTGTGAGGTCTGAGGGGGTCACTGAAGGCTTTGGGATCAGCGTGTCCATTTGAACTCCCACTTGCTCATAAACAAAGCACCAGCAGGAGCTGAGAACAAACAAGTCTCACACTTTCCTCCTGGTGACCTCACAACCAGAGGACCTTGGAAGTGTTCAAGGCCAGGCTGGATGGAGCTCTGAGCAGCCTGGTCCAATGGAAGGTGCTCTTCCATGGCAGGGAGGTTGGAATGAGATGATCTTTAAGGTCCCTTCCAACCCAACCCATTCTATGATTCTAAGCCCATTTCCACTGCCCAACCCGGTGCTCAGCTCCACTTCCATTTTCCTTTCATATTCCCAAGCTTCTATCCTGAATTTCAGAACCCCGGAGACAAGCACAGCCTTTGCACATAAAAACAAGGCAGACCCTGACACTGTCAAGGCTTTAAGTGCCAGGTTGAGACTATTTTCCTCTGATTGCCTGCAGTCCTAAAAAGACTTACCTCCCCCATGCCCCGGTGACCTGGCCTCGCCACCTTTGCTGCAAAAAGCATCCCAAATATTGATCAGGAGCAGGATGAGGACACTCACCCCTCTGTCCCTCCGTGCTCACGACACTTCCACGCACCCACATTGACATGCAAGATTTCCATTTCTGGTCCCAACCTAAGCATTTACAATTCCTCTCGTGCTCCCCGCGCTTTCTTCCTAAGGAAGGCAAATAAGAGTGTGAATAATCAATTTCCTAACTGGAATTAAAAACGGCTCCAGTTAAAATAAGGGAAAGCGTGAACCGGCATGCAAAGTAGGATGGAGGGGTTATCCGAGCTCCCATTAGCACCCTGCTCATGTAGGAGGACAATTAACGTGTGCATGAGAACGATTAAGCAGAAGGTAAATTACAGCCATTCGGCGAACAGGATGGCTCGTGGATGGGGCTGCTGTGAGAGCCTTTATGGCTCAGCTGAAGCAGGACTGCCACAGAGAGGATGTGGTTTCTCAGTTTGCTCGGGCCAAAAGAGGGTAATAAAGATCCAGCCTCACCCTGGGCTTGTATCAGAGCTCTGGCTGTTCAATCCGAATAAAGGCAGGACTGGGAATGGGTTTAGTCCTCTTGCTTCACATGAGCTCATGTGGAGTGTGATGTGCTGCTGGAGCAGGAGCCGGGAATGGGGTTTTGTGGCTTGTGTGACTCACCAAAGGATGTTTCCCGGGGCAAATCTTTCCCTTTGATTCCTCTCCCGTGTAGAGCAATGAGGATAAATGGCTCCTTGTCAGCTTGGGATGGCCTTTGAAATATTCCCGTGAAGACTAGCGGACAAATGGCAGATGTGAGCTTGTCTTGGGACTCTGTGTTGGTGAGCAAGCCCTGGGCTGGTAGAACGGGTCAGGAGAGCTGCGTGGGCTGCAAAGTGGCAAATTTAAGGAAGGATAAATCCAACCATAAAAGAGAAAACAGTGCAACAGGAGGTGTTTGGCTGTTCGTCCATGTGGAAGATTTCCAAGATCTCTCTAGTGAGACCAGGTAATGGATTTTGAAGGTGATCTCAAATATAAGAACGACTCTGCTCATTAAAGTCTCCACAGCCACTACAGCAAATCACAGCAGACGCCTTCCAGGAGTTTTGACAACAGACATCAACCATCAACAAGGATAAAATAAGGACAAGTCAAAGGCTAGTATTGATTCCAGGAGCCTTTGAATTAAATCCTTGTTGGCCCACTCAGCATGTGGAGCTCAGACCAGTTTCAAAATGCCTGTTCTTTGTGGCTGTAAGACTCGGTGATATATATCCATTAAAAAAAAAAAAAAAAAAAGGAGGAGAAAAAAAGAAAGGAGAAAAAATAGATTGGCTCTTGCTGTAATCAATAAACAGAGAAAGGGCAAGAGAAAAAAAAGAGGGGCAATGGGAGAAGTGTGTGTGGAGGGGGAGCCCCTCCACTGATATTTGTAATGAGAGAGGGTGATAAATAAAGAATAAAGATGGGATCAATTTTCCTAAAGAAATATTAAGAAGCAATAATAAGCAAAAGCCAAATTCTTAAGTGGAGAAGTTCTCCTAATGAGGGCTTTGTGTGCAGTAAAAATATATCTCCATGCTGTCAGATAGTCTTAAGTTAAAAAAAGACTTTGGCATGATTTAAAGAAAATCTCCTAAATCTTCCCAACCCTTTATTATTATTATTATTATTATTATTATTATTATTATTATTATTATTATTATTATTATTTTTATTACTTCTTATTTGGAATTAACATGTTCCTCTGCAGGTCTGGAAAACTCTCACAATAGTACCGCTCAGATCTATTAGAATAAAGACCCTAAAATGAGCTGAAATCAGTCGGGCTCATCTTTATTGTCCCCGCAGAAGAAAGTGCAGAAAGTAACTTAATCCCAGCACTGCGGAGAGAGTAAATTCAGATGCCAAACATGCAATTTCACAGCCTGATTGTTTACAACTCTCTCATCATTTATGGCTCATTAGAACATGATTCAGAGACCGCCTTGTCCAGGTGATGTCCTCATCCCTGGGTTTAACTGGTGCTAAACATTCACGGGTGTTCCCGGCCTCTGGGAGTGAAAAGTGCCCTTTTCTTCTTCCCTGGAATTGGTGCAGCTCCTTTTCTTCGCTGCATTTGAGGTCTGGGTGCAGCCTCTGCTCATATGCAGTCGTGTGTGGGGGGGTTGCTGTAGGACCGGTGTCACACTGAAAGCTTTTATAATAATTTTATATGGGGTCAAATGGCAACGAGGAAGGCTCTGGACCATCAAACTCGCGGGTCTTACGTAGTGACCGCCGTAATAAAACTCTACCATTTCTCTTCCAATAGTCCCAGGAGAAAAGGAGGAAGAAATAAAGGAAAAGAAATAGGAGGGGAAAAAAATAAATAGAAAGCAGAAAGAGCTCTTTCAAAATTCATGAAGGAGGAAAGTGAGGTTTTGTTGACATTCATGTTTGATGAAGAGCAAGCACGAAGGCAGGAGGAGTTTACTCCGTAAGCAAACACTGCTCCGGGCTGAATCCCGCTCTTCCTGCTCAAATCAAGGGATCTAATTAGCTCCGGGAGACTTCAAAGCAAGTGGGGTGCAATGGCAGGGGAATGAGAGGTGGGTTCTCTATTTGCCAGGTGGGGAGAAACCGTAGATGGCCGGGGGAGAACGGTGTGCTGGGGTGGCATTTTGCTCTGTGGGTGGGAGAGGAGCGGGGATGCAGGGGGGGTTGGGATGCACTGTCTGCACAACCAGGGAGCGGAAAGGGGTTGATTTCATCCCTTGCTATTCCCGCTTGGAGAATGAAAAGGGCAGGGGATGTTAAGTAGAGCCCACTGAATTAGATTAAGGGAGATTAGCTCTTGTGCCGTTGCGGGGCTGGGAGATCAGTTGACCGGTTTTTACTAATTTTCCCTCTTGGGGTTCAGCGTTATCTGAGATTGATCAGAACCCTCGGAGCGTTGGGTCTGGAAGGCAACAGCACCCCTCCTCCCCACATACACACACAACCCCCGGGCCTCACATCTAAGCCTGCAATTCTCAGCCTTGATGAGTTGCATCTTGCTCGACGCCCCTTCGGTCACAAAGCCCGTGTTCACTTGACACGGCTTGAAAGGTGCTTATTCAAAGAGATTTTCTTCCTTCCAGGTGTATTTTGAAACCAGAGCAAAGTGGGAACGAGTTGTTTCAGCAGGTTGATGGGGAGCGCTCCGTGCTCGGGATACCCCATTGTGTCTATTCATCTGGGAAATGGGAAAAGGGATTTGAAGGTTGTCTTTGTCTGATACAATTATTTTATTCCTTTTTTTAATTATTTTTTTTAACAATCAGGGGAACAGAAAGCAGTTATCTTTAATCATTTTGCTTAGCTGTTGACACATGAACATTCTTCCAGAGCACAACAGAGTGCGAATTTAAAGGCAGTGAGTTTTTCCAGAAGACAAGTCCTCGGGGAGGCAATGTTTCCACTGTTTTAATATAAGTGGATGAGCCCCTGGTTAATGCTTTGGGCTGCAATTTAGGAGTTCAAGGTGCAATTCCCAGCTCTGATGTAAAATATCCATAGCTTTTGATGAGTCCCCAAAGGTCCCATCTGTTGCTGACCAGGACCATTTACAGAAGCACAATAAACTACACAAACCAGAGGGTTTCTGTTTGGCAGTAATTAACCTTTTCCTGATATCCAACCCAAACCTCCCCTGACACAGCTCCAGTTGTTCCCTCAGGTCCTGTGACTGGTCACCAGAGGGACCTGGTGCTGCCCCTCACGAGGAAGCTGCAAACCCTAAAGAAGTCTCCCCTCAGCCTCTTTTGCTCCAGGCTCAACAGACCAAGTTGCCTGTCGAGGCTGTGGTTCTGCTTTTGGAAATTATTTTAGGCTGTTGTTTCCTGGGTTCCCCTTCTTGCAGCTGCATGGAGGGGCACGGTGGTGGAGGTGGGGGGGTTTCTCCAGGGCAGAATGAGGCTCAGGAGCAAGCAACTGGAGGTAGGGAGCTTTCAAATTAGCCTTGTTGCTGAGGGAGGCACTGAGGACTGGATTTCCAGTGGAGATTTGCTCCCTCTAAAAACCTCCATGGCTTATTCAAAGTAACACTGAAAGCAGGAAAACAAGACCTTCTGAGTCCTCTGGCAAAGGCCCCGACATTTAACCCTTCTCTGCCTCATGGAATCATAGAATGCTTGAGGTTGGAAGGGACCTCTGGAGATCTCTCCTAGTCCAACCTCCCTGCTAAAGCAGCTCACCTGGGGCAGGTTGCACAGGATGCCACCCAGGCAGCTCCTGAAGGTCTCCAGAGAAGGACACTCCACACCCTCCCTGGACAGCCTCTTCCAGCAGTCTGAAATTCCCCACCTTCACATGCAGGACGGGGTGCAAAGGGGAGGCTGAAGTTCCCTCAGGTGTGTCACAGCAGCTCTGTGGTCAGAGCAGATGGGGAACAGTTGGGGTGCTCAGGATGTGCCACTTTTCCTTGTTGGGTATTTCCTTTGTGCCCGTATCCATCAACCTGATCCCGATTGTTCCACACAAACCTCCCCAGCACACAGTCCAGGCTCTGAGTGCTCTTTTTCCCTGTGCCAACGGTCTGTGAAGGGAGCTTTGACATTGACTGGGGTGACCAGTCAATACAGACCCATGAAGTCCTGCCAGTTAATCCCGGGCATCTCTGGCTGTGACATCCTATATTTGGAATCCTGCAGCCAGGGACAGAAATTGCTAAATCGATGCTCAGCAGGGCACCACAGATCCATTATGACTTGTTTAAGTGCCCCCTATGTTCTCCCTTCTGCAGCAACAACCTGGCTGTGCCTTCTGGAAATGTGTGCAGGAATAGCAGAGAGGAGGAATGGCACAGGGCAGGAAATGCTGCAAATAAAATAAGAAGTTGGCTGGACTAAGCTTTACAACCAGAAAAAAGAATTTGCTCTGGTGCTGCATCAGCTCTGGAAATTCCTCTTGGCAAGCTGCTCTTAGGAACGTGCAGTTTAATGGGATAGCTCTTTAATTAAAGCCCAAGAAAACCAAAAACCCAACTGCCCTGGTGCTCTTGAGCAGAGCTGTTGTCGGGAATGTTCCTTTATGCTGAAATACATCCCTTTTCAGGAATATTTCTTTCTTAAAGATCTGGTGAGTGATGCTGTGTGACAGAGGATCACCCTTGGAACTAGAAGTGAAATCCACTTACGGAATAGCATGTGACAACAAAAATGAATTCATCAGGACCAGTGATCCTAATGAACGTGATATCCCTATCGTAATGAAAACCTTAAGGAGTTCTGCAGGGAATAGAGCTGGGGAGGTTTACAAAAGCCAGATACCCTTGAAAAATAAAAATAATTTCAAACCCCAACCAAAACACACAGATTGGTCGTTTGCAAAAATCTTCAAACCTTTTTTTTTTTTTTTTAAAGTTTAATTTCTTTGTTATTTTCGACAAAGAAAAGTGAGTGCTGATTATATTCCCTCCCTCACCCCCCACCCTTTCACAACTGCATGCATGTCTCTTTGATTTGGGCTGGCTGGCAGGATCATTAATTGAATATAGTAAGGTCTTTTCAGATCTTGGAAAAGGGAAAGGGGGAAAAAAAAAGAAGGAAGCGCTTTCCATTGCTGTTTATATTCCCCATCAGGGCTTGACAATCCATCCCGTCTGTTCCAGAGGGCCCAGACCACCTGAGTCTAAGTTTAGATCATATCCTGCTACATTAAACTCCACACATAATACGTTGGCCACATGGGAAAATTTAAGGAAAATGAGATTTTATTAAAACCAGGAGACTGCCTGACTGCATAGGGATATAATAACAGTGTTATGAGGTTCTTATCTCACATGAAAGTTTCACATTTCCCTGCTTTCCTTTTCTTTATGCTACTGTGGCTTCCCCCTCCCCCAGTTCCAGATGGGTGTCTAGTTGTTTAATGCAACAGCTAAAAAGGCAATTAATAACAATCTCATCCAAAACGCTTTCTTGTTTAATGGGGGCCCCATCGGTGTTTTAAATGAGCACAACGGCATCAAAGATTCCCACTGGCGTCCCAGGCACCGCTGGGTCATGCCATCCACCTTCCAGGAGGGAAGCAGATGACCTGTGGGGCAGAATGAAGTGAGTTAGTGCATCAGGGAGGACAGCTGGTTTTGGAGCTTGTGCCTGAATTCCTTCTGCTTCCACATTTTCATCTCTTTGAAGGTGTTGTTCAGGGAGGCTTTTCCAGGTGGACACCTGGACTTCATGGTTGTTGTGCCCCTGAGCTGGTTTGCTCTCTGGAAGCACAACAAGGCTCTTTCTGGGAGGTTTGAGAAAGGTCCTCCTTGGAGCTGAAGGTGACATCCTCTTCATGGTGGGAGCTTTGGAGTTCCCCTCTTTCATGTCTCCATACAGTCAGACATTCCTATTCACAGCTGGTGTCCTGTTCTGCCCTGGCCGAACTACCTGTGCCCACCTTGAGACACTTCTGGGAGGTCAAGAGACCTCTGACAGCCTTGGCTCTTCTCAGAAAGTGCCTCTCGTTGGACTCCACAGCAGATTTCCTTCAGCTGATGCTGTGGTGGAACATTCCAGAAAGGGAGACAATCCCAGTCTGGCACTGACTGTTGAAAGCTGGAGATGGAAATGAAAAACCTCCATAATTCATCTTCCCAACAGCATGATGCAAACTTCCCTGCTGAACTTCCTTCATAAACCCTGAGGGTTCTGGCTTTTTTTTTTTTTTTTTCCCCTCTAATTTTATCTCCTTCTCTCACTAAAATTCACTAGAACTCATGTACTTGGTCACCCCAGTCTCTGCAGACCCACCCCTTCCTTCCCCAGGGAACATCCCTGCAGCGCTTCCCACAGGTGCTCCGATCCCTGCGTCACTCTGCCTGGAGTTTGTTGCTTTAATCACCCTCCTGAGATCCGTGTGTGTTAGCTGGGAGCCCTGGGAAGGCTCTCTGGAGGCAGCAGCAGGGAAACCCCTGGCATTCCCGAGCGGTGTTTCAGATAGGTAAAATCTGGAGAGGATTTCCCATTATTTCTTCTAGGGAGGGTGGTGTTTGTGGCATCACCGGGCTACGGCTGTGCTCCTTCTTAGACCGTTCCCAGGGCTTTGTCGTGAGCAGATTAGATGTTAGATTTGGCATTCTGAAGAAACTGTATGAAAACTAAATGCTTTTGATGAGTTTTATGTTCAAAGAAATGCATTCAGGGCAGGGAACGTGAGTTGGCTCCACACTTTGCACAGTTATTACTTTTTATCAGTTCGAGTCACTTATCTCCTAAATGACTTCTTTCATCCTTTCTGGGTTACTCCACCACTGGAATTTTGCATGGCCTGGTGAGATCTCTTCTCAGGGACAGAAATGCTTCTCTAGTCTCACCTTGAAGTTGGGGAGACTTTTTCTGGGTAGCCCATCTGGGGAGTCCTGGGTTTTTCTTCTCTGGGGATCGGACTGTTTACAGAGCAAGCAAGGTATTTAATTATGTTTCTTGCACCCTGGTGGTTTGCTGGGAATTGTAATCAAAGAAGAGGCTTAGTGAAAAGCTTTAATACAGCCTGTGCAAGTGATTTTTGCCTGAGGGGAAGATGAGATTTGAGAGGAGCAGCAGTGGTCAGAAAAACAAACATACAACTGAAACTAATGAGACAATTGCCTCTTCCTGTGCCAGAGCTCCTGGAGAGACCTTGCAAGGTCCATGAGACCTTATTAGGGTGTAAGGTCATTTCCTTTTCCTTTCTAATGAACTTCCCAACAGACCAGAGATGAATAGGTGGGGAGAATATGTCACTGTGTTTTGAAGGGATCTGTGCTATCCTGAATGGGCCCTGGTCCTGTGTCAGTCTCCTGGGCTGTTATCCCATGGCCCTTCTATCCCTAAGAAAATCTTGATGTCAGAGATGGATGTTGTGTTCTGGTGTGTTTTCCTGTTTGGATCCCTTTCCCTGTGGAGTCTGGCTGGGTCTTCTTCAAAGTGTGACCATCTGAGGGCAGGTTGGAAGGACTTGGGTTGCTCAGAGATGTCCAGGGATGAGACATCAGGCCATTCCTGTGCACAGCAGCAGGAGCTGCATGGAAGAAGGGAATCATCTACTCTCTGTGCCGGCTTTGGGTGGGATGAGAAGTCAGAGGATCAAATTGCACCAAAGATGCACTTCAAACAATGGGGAAAAACACCCAGGGGTGGAAAGGACAGGCGACCTGGGATGTCCCAAGCCATGGGAGTGTGGCTGGTTTTGGCCACAGCTGTGGGCGTCAGAGGGCTTTTTGCAAAGCAGGCCCCCCTGATGGGTCTCCTCTTCGTTCCACGTGTTTTGGAACATGAATATGCAAGGACCAAAATGCTAATGGATTCCTCCCCCTGACGGCCCTCCCTCTACATGTGCGCGAACAGACAATCCCAAACAATCCCCAGCCCACACCAGACAGAAATGTTACACAAACCCCAAAAAATCACTGTATTGTGATCAACTTTTTATCCCTCCAGTCCTTCCACTTCCAAGCCTGACAAGTTTCCAGGCTCCAGTGACACACAGTATTCCCATGTGAAAGCTGGGAGGTTTTGGGTAGGATAATCTAGGTGCTGGATTACAATCGAAAGAAAAAAACCCAAGGACATCCCCTTTTCTTTTATGGGGAACCAGTGGCTTCTGTTTCAGGCCTTGGATCACGTGAAGACAAAACGTGCCAGAAGCTTGTGGTTCTTCTGCTGAGCATTGATGGATCATGCAGGGTCGTGTCACTGGAGGATACAGGCCTGGATAGGTGGTATGAAGAGTTGGGAATATTCTGCACTGGGCCACTCTGTGGATTGCAAATGCAATCTTTGATGGAAAGATTGGGGAAACACAGACTCTTGTGCTGCCAACATGGTGTTTAACTTTGTATTTATGGTTCCTCACCTTCCTAAAATGGGAAACCCAACCTCAGGGAGGCATTGGCCTGCACTGCCTGTTCACACAACCTCCTGGACAGGCAGGTACTGGGCTGTGTAAGAAGGTCCTGCCCTCTGGATTTTAGCATTCAGTTTGTCGTTCAGTGTTTGGATAAGGGATGGACACATTGGTGGACCGTGGATCTCTAGAATTAGGATTGTTGGTTGGCTGGGAGACACAAGATACCCATAATTTGGGGGGGGTGGGGAGCATCTGGGAAGAGGAGAGAGGGGAAATGACAGCCACAGGAGGTGGGGTTGGGGTGAGGAACACTCTTATCCTCTTGTGTGTCTCACCAGTGACCCTTGTCCCTGCAGGGCCTTGCTGCCCAGGCAGAGAACCCTTATCAGAAGACAGGTGAGTTGCAATGAGTTGATGTGTTGTTGGTTGGACACCCTGGCTTTGAGAAGCCAATCTACTGTGCCACCCATTGCTGAGGACTGTGGAGAGGAAAGAGAGGGCTTTTGAAAGCAGAAATGTTCCCTGATTGAGGTTTTTTTGGGGGGTTAGGGCTAAACATTTTCAGAATTCCTGTAGACAAGCAGGTTTAATGGAGGTTTGTTTTCTGGAGGTTTAATAAAGGAGAGGGGGTGTCACAGTTCCTAATTTGCAAATACAGACTTTGTGTGACTCTGCTCTAGTGGAAGGAGTCCCTGATCATGGCAAGGGGGTTGGAATTAGATGATCTTTGTGGTTCCTTCCAGCCAAAACTATTCCCTGATTCTAAGTGGAGAGTGGTGCTGTGACCCTGGAAGTGTTGAACAGGGCTTGGAGCAACCTCGGCTAGTGGAAGGTGTCCCTGCCCATGGCAGGGGGTTGGAACTGGATGATCTTTAAGGTCCCTTCCAACCCAAACCATCCTGTGATTCTATGACTTGTCCAAGACATGTGGTAGAAGAGATGGGAACTCAACTGGCCTCGTGCACTCATTTTTCTTCCACACTCCTGGGATTGAAGCTTTGTATTCCATATAAATGATTTTAGTCTCCCAAAAGCTGCTGGTCCCTTGCCAAGGAATGCAGCTCCGGGGCTGCTGAGGGGGCAGAGCCTCCCTGTCCCTGTCCTCTGCGGCAGATAAAAGTTTGCCCTGGTGGCCTGAGGAGCCTGGCTGTGCTGTGATGGGGGGAAGGGAGGGGAGTCAGCCCAGCGATTTCATGTTAGTGGAAATATTGCTTTTGCAGCCCAGCATTTGGTTTTCATTTGGTGCCTGTGCTCAGCTCATTTCTGCTGGCGCTTCACTTCTGATCCAATTGAGTTATCGATGCAGCAAAGGAGAAGGAGGCAAAACAAGATTGGTGTCACTTTTTTTTGGTGGTTTTATTTTTCCTACCTCCCTCTTGCTTCTTTGCCTTCAAAGATCAAAAGAGGACAAAATAAAACTTTCTATATAATGAAACACAGGCAGAGGGAAAAATGGCAGCGCACAAAATTGTTTTTCGGTCTCCCTTTAAGGTTGCTGTTGGTATCTTTGATTTAGGCACCAAAGCTTTAATCAGAGTGTTGGAGACGACACAAAAATTATTCATCTAACCAAGTTCCCCTCTCACTCTCTTTCTCTCTGGATTTTTTTTCCCCCCTGTCTCTCTTTTTTTATTAATGTGGGTTTAAAAAGATTCTCAAAATACAGCGCTAGCTCAATTTTGTTTTCCCAACTAATAACCCAAAGCAGGATCAGCTATTTTGCAGCTGACAGATCTGTCTCTAAACTAGATTGTCTTTCTTGCTGAATTCATCCATCATGTATGAAGAGGGAAAAAAAAAAAAGAGAGAGAAAAGAAATAATAATAAAAAAAATATTTATTTTCCACTGGCTTATCCCTCCCTACAGCAGCAATGACCTGAACTCATCCATGCCTTGACAAACCCACTCCCAGCATGGGAAAACCAGGACACCACTGCAGTAGCACACACTTTTTGGGGTTGTTTTTGTGCTTCCAGGGCAGAGTGGGGGCTCAGTCTGTTTGCAGGATATTTTCTAAAGTGTCTCCATGGAGCACCCACTGTTCCTTTGGCCTCTGAGGGAGAGCTGGAGCATCCTTGGACAAACAGCTCTGCTCACGTTCCTTCTCCTGTTGCTCTGCATCTTTTTTGGCAGTTGGGTCTTGTTCTGGAGAGGCCAAAACACGTTGGTGGTGAAGAGCTGATGTGCCTAAACTACACCATGTACTGTGATCCCTGGACATTGTGCTGGAAATTCACATGGAAAAGAGCATGTGCTTATCAATCCTTATGCTGGATATCCTCTGAATCTCCAGAGACAGTGGTGTAGAGACTTCCTGAGGTGAAGGTTTAACTTCCTGAGCAGTGTTTAACAGCTCTTAATAGACCCGTCCTCCTTCAAATCACCTGATTTTTAATTTCTTTTTACTTCACTGATATTTTCTTGGCCTGCCTGACATCCTGCCCAGACCAGTTCTCTAATTTAATTATACCCTGGATGAAAAAGCACTTCCCTTCTTTTGCCTCCAACGTGCTGCCTACTCTGCCTGATCCCTCAATCCTGTGTGCTGGCAAGGGAAAGAGCTGTTTGCTCTTCCCTGCCTCTGATCTGTGATTTCATGGACACCTCATCTTTTCTCTCTTCTCCAGGCTAAAAGCCGCTGGCCTGCTTCGTATCTCCTTTTCTGAAGCTGTTTTGTACTTCTGCTTATTTTATGCCCCTCTTTGGAATAGATATAGAAAATAAATATTGTGCATAAATATAAAAAGTACCTGTTTGTGTCAGACCTTGTGTCCTGCTGGGTGTAACTTATCAATTAAGCACGGGACCAACCTGGAGGGATCTGAGCCATGTTTTCTCCTCTGAGGGACAGGCATTATCCAGAGGGATATGAGTAGGAGGAAGGGGAGAAAATGAACAGAAAGGTTTTTTGAGGAATCATATCAAATATCCAAGCTGTTCGAGGGGAGCACATCCTCCCTTGAAGGGTGGTAGGAGTCTGGTCACAGTCTTTAAGTCAAAGTCATCAGATCTCTGCAGCATCCCTGTGCAGGCTGATGCCAAACAAGCAGGGAAGTAGGTTTGGTTCTTCTTCCCTCTTAGATGCTACTTTTTTCCTTGGTTCATTTCTCAGTTAACTCTTTTTTTCCCCCCCCTGTAATCTCTGCCTCTCACTTTCCCTAAAAAAACAGTGTGGACGTGACAAGAGCCAACCATTTTTTGGGAAATCAAGGAGAAACCCTCAAAGTGCAGCAGTAAACTTGCATCGTGAGGGGAAACAGGGACATGACATCTTTAACTACAGGCCCCCAAAGGGAATATATTTGTTAAACATTATAATTACCCTTCAGTGCTGAACTCTATAGCAATTGAATCCATGGTGATGCACATTATCATTTCTGAAATGATGCTTTCATTTAGATAAGGCATGCAATTATACATCTTGATTAGGTCACTGTTCCCAGGAGCTCCAGGTTATTTATGATGAGTTGCCCCCTCTTGTAAATTACATGGATAGAGACATATTCCCTTCCTCTGCTCTTTTAGCCCTGCCTGCTCCTCCACAGACCCTCATGCTCTTATTGTTTTTTCCCCCCATTGTACACACTTTTGTGATGGCAAGATCAAAAAACCCAGTGATCAGAGAGAAAAGTGTCCTGTGCACGGTGGAGGCACTGCCACGAGAAGCCAGACCTGGGAGTCCCTCTCACCCCTTGGTTTCTTTGCAGACCTTGCTGGATTTTGTAGCAGTGGTTTTAAGGCAGGGCTTCCCCATCCCTGTATTTTAGACCTCTGAGAGCTGTCATTTCTGGCACAGCAGCAAGCTCAGCTCTCCCTGGGATCAGTGGCACTTCCTCAGGGTGATGCACAATGCCTTGTCTTCAGCTGTGACCTGAGCACGGGGTTTCCAGCTAAGCCCATGAGCTGTGTGTTCTCTGGTGCTCTGATAACCACACTGGCAACAGACCCCACATAGAACCCCACCCTCCTCGCTCCTCCTGGGGAAAACTTTCCTTGAACTGCTGTTGAAACACCCCCAGTTTCCATAAGACAAGTGGAAGTGAGGTGTGCTCCTGGTGCTTAGTTCCCAGGGAAGAAAAGCCACGTTAAAAAGAACCCAAGAGCAACAGCAGGAAAATGATCTTCTTGGATGTCTCTGGAGCAATTCTAAAGAGAACCTCCCTGCTGGAAACTCATCCCATTGTCCTCAGCCCGTGAACCCAGCCTGTCCAGGTCCCTCTGCAGAGCCCTCCTGCCCTCCAGCACATCCAACACTCCCACCCAACTTGGTGTTGTTTGCAAACTTAATGAGGATGTCCTCAATCTCCTCATCCAGATAATTGATAAAGACATCAAAATATTAAAGAGAACTCTTATCTCAAAGATTTCAATTTTGATCATTACCAGTACCCAAACAAAGGCAATTGGTCAACCAGGCATAGGAATGAGAGCTGGGACAAATTCACCAGGCTCAGGAAATAGTCAGCAGGATCTGAGTACTCCTGAGGGGCAAGACACTGCCAGGGATAATCCTACATGGTACGAGGAGAGATGGGGCTGTGTTATTGATAGGATTTTAAACAGCCCTCAGTTGTCTTAACTGGTTCCATCTGCCACCTTCAGAATCTGCCTTGGGGCCGAAGTGGAAGTCACATGAAAAACCCCTCCCAGATGACCCCGAGGGTCTTTCCTGACTCTGGCTTCTCTGCATCCCCAGTTCCTGAAGAAACACAGCACATCACAAGCAGATTAATGTAACCTTGCTCATCCTCTCTGACCCTTGTTCTCTGTGCATCACAGCAGCTCATAATCACTTTTGGGGCATCAAAAAAAGATGTTTTCACTTGGTGCCACTGGGCAACCCACTCTACCCTCCCAATAAGTACAAGCAGAAGCAGGGAGAGGAGAGGTGCTGTTGGATGGGACGATGTTTCCCATCTGCAAATATTTATATGCAATAATTATCCCTTTTTGAGATTAAAAGAGCAATCCACACGTGAAAAGCAAACCCTCTTATCGCTCTTTTTAAATAATGTGTTTAGAAAGTTTGACCGAGCATGAAAGTTCATCTTTCGATATTGCTACTTGTAATCCAATAAGAAATATTTACTGTGTTATAATTGGTCTCATTAAGCTTAGGTGACATTATTAATATTACTAATTAAACTGCTATAAACCTAGTTTGCAGTTACATAAACACATCATCTCCTGAATTGCCTTGCCTGCATGTTTTGGCATCGGGGGGGTGGTGGATAAAAGCAAATTCAAATGCAAATGATATGAACATACTTTAATCAGAGGATCAGAGAAATCAGACACAGAGAAGGCTTATTAGGTCTGTTCCATTCTCCAGGGGCTGGGGCGAGATTCTCTCCCCACAGAGACTCCCAGGAGCTTTGGCCAGTCTAACTCTAAATGCCTCAAGCAATGGGACTTCTCCTGCGTCTCAGGAGAGACCTGCCCACAGACTAACAGAAGTGTGCCTCAATATTCAGCCTCTGTTTTCTTGCTGAGGCAGAATTCAGCTGCTGCAAAATAGAGAAAGTCTGTTCTCAACGCTTGGGAAAGGTCCGGAGATCACATCCAAGGGCAGAAGGGGAGAGAAACGCGTTTGCGAGGCATCTCTAAAGCTGTCTGTTAGTGCAACAGGGCTGGAAAATCATCTCCCCCTTCTTGCTTTGCCTTTCTGGCATCACTGGAGCAGTCCTGGCACAGCTGGCAGTAGCTGGTTGCACAGAGCAGCAGAGCACTTGGATGAAGTTTACTGCAGCAAAGCATCCAAAAGTTCAAATGTTTTGACCTACTTTCTCTACTGCTGGAAAATCCATCTTCTGTCTAGAATTTCCCTGACTTTGGCTACTTCAGAAATATCATGAGGACAGCATTTTCCCTGATCTGTTGGTATTTGGGTCCCATCTGGAGCCAGAAAGTGCAGAATCGTGTGGAGTATTTAAAATAGGAATGCCCTGAGGAGCCAGCTCCTGCTTGCTTTGGGTTTGTGCTCTATCTTCCTGCTTCAGTCACCTGTTTCTCACAGGGACAGGTGGGTGTGGGACCATCAGGGGCTGAGACCAGAGCCAGAGCAGCCCTTTCATGATGGATCTTCTCCAGAAGAGCCCCTGTCAGAGCTCACTTATTGCAGAAATGTCTTTATAGCATTGCAGGTCCATTCGTTGGCCCATGTGTGGCTCATCTGCAGAGCTGCACTGATCACCAAAACCTCCTAAACCTCCAAAATAAGCTTTTCTCCATCCAAACTGAGGGAAAAAAGAGGTTCCCAGAGCCACTGAGAAATAACCCCCCAAAGCAAGGTCATGTTTTCCACGATATCTGCATTACAAAGATCGCTCTGTTGGTTGCAGGAAAGGTACCTGGATAGGGGAGGTTTGCTCAGAGAGACCTTCAGGCCTCAAAATTCATGGTTGTGACTCCCATCCAGCAAAGCCATCTTTGTCCCTGACATTCAGCAGCATGTTGGGGTTCCCAGCTTTGTTTTCCTTTCCCCGGCTTCCTCAGGCACTGCACAATGAGGTCAGCTGGGCTTTTCTAAAGGATAAGATCAAAGCCAAGCATAAAGTTGAGATATCAGCGTAATCAAAGGTTTTTGTCCAGCTCCAGCTACTCCCATGAAGCTTTTGCTGGCCATTGAGTCATCCCTGCATGGCAGGTGGATCCCACACCCTTCAAATTGGGGTGAATGTGACCTTTGGGGTCGCTTGCGAGGGACGTGGCAGCAGAGCACAGAGCGTTGCTGAGCTGTGTGGCCACCCTGAATCCATCAGCCCCCATTTGGCCTCTGTCTGAGCTTGCAGGATACATCTTGAAGTAATCCCAAGGCTATCAGAGAATGAATAAGGTTTGTTTCATCAGATGAAAAATATCACCCTCTTGGGCAGCCGAAGGTTTGTGCTAATGGGATGCAGCTGCAGAGCTGTGACATGTCACATCTCACCCCACACACACTCATACAACGCAGAAACAGCCCTCGTGGACACGTGTGGAACACGCCATAACAAAATCTCTGCTAAAATCTGCTTTTCAAAGATATGAATCCCCACCTGGGAGTACCCTTTGGAGTTTTCTTCCTCAAAAAAACAGCACCAACCCTCATTTTCTTAATATTCCACTGCTGGGGAAGATGTCTGTCTGGTGACCGGGGCACTGGGCAAGTTCAGAAGGGAAGCTTTGAGAGCACCCCCCAAACTTAAGAGGCTGTGGGTTGGGAGAGGAAAGACTCTGAAGCTTATCTAGAAGCTCTGGATCTTGAAGCATCCATAAGCTTGGCTGAACTTAGACTAAAACTGTTTCCCACTGGCAGGAATTAGTTTAGGATACCCCCATCCCGGCCACAGCCAGATGTGAGGTGGTTGGTGTTGTAAAGAAAGGGTTGTGTTCGTTTGGCAAAGTTGTCACAAGATATTACAGGGTGTGGACAAGCTCATAATATTAATTACCAATGTACAAAGCAGTGGAAGGTGTCTCTGTGCCTCTGGAGCTTCAGAGGAGCTCAGATGCCTTTTGGTAGAGCCAGTCCTGGCCCAGTAGGTGCCAAATAAGGGGCACCTCTTAAGGTGCAGGGTGAATGAGCAGTGAATGATCACTCAGTCTCTGCCTTTATTAAACCTGAGGTGCACTTTGCCCCACTCAATGTTGAAATGGGGTTTATTTTCTCCCTCCCAAGCTTCTGTCTCTCACGAGGGGTGGGTGGTTTAGGAGAAACATACACCCCAAAAAAAGCAAAATTCCTAATTCCTGTCGTATCTTCTCCAGTGCAGAGTGTCTTGAGGACTGATGAGTGCAAAACCCCACTCATGCCAAGAGTGCCAGACCTGTCTGTGCACGTCTCAGGGCTGGTCTCAGGTTCTTGGGGGAAGGAGGGATGTGTCACAGAGAGCCCCTGACCTCCAAGCTGCCAAGAGCCTCCCGTGTCTAATCAGGGGACACATGAAATAACCCGGGTCACAGGAGTGACTCCTGACTCACATTTCCAGCACAGGGGGTTATGTTTTCATTATTGCCTGTGGCTCTGATGCCTTCAGCTCTTTGGAGGTTAAGTCAAGGTCTTGGCTTTGAGATTTTTGTTATTATAACCTTTCATGGGCCGATACTTCACATGAAGTCTGGCAGGCAGACTCTGGCCAAGAAAATGCCATTTTTTTGCCTGAGCTGCAAGAGAACCAGAGCTCTGGCCATGGCAGCAAGGCTTTGGCTAAGAAGCAGTGGTGGCTGTGTTGTGTTTTGGCAGCCAGCTTGCTTATCAAATCGATATAGGAGGCTCTAAGCAATTGCATCTGGGTTTGAATGGGTTACCCAGCCTGCTCGGCTGCTTGGGATTCACGCCAAGGGAAAGCAGAGGGGTTGTGAGGAGAATACCCAATTTCCCTCTGCGAGGACTGATTTTAGTTTAATGCAGCCTACTCGCCCTTAAATCCAATTAAAGGCCTATATTATGTCAGTGGAAATTTATGCCAATCCTAATATAGTCTAATAAGCCTTAAAATAGCACTTTGCTAGTGAAAAGTCCTGTGGTTTAATTTGATTCTGAGCCTAATAACAAGCTTAATATGAGGGAATTGGCCCCTTTTTATTTTCTAAGGGGGCTCCACATGCATGCTCTCTTTTTAGGAAGGAAAAGGTTTTTCTCCAAAGCAGGGACAGCAGACAGCTCACCTCAGCAGGTTGCCTCTTTTCCACTCGCTTCATTTGTTGACAGTGGGAAGTCTCTCTAAAGACATCCCAGGTTGGGATCTGTAATGAAAAGCAGTGAATATCAGCCTGCAAAGGGTCTGGTTTCTCTTTCAGGCTTTCTGTGCCTTACTTTTCTTAGGCACTGTGGTCGAAATCGTTACCTTGACCATCACTCAGCCCCAGCCCAGGATCTGACCTTCTCCTGCAGACACAGAGCCAGCTTTTTGCAGATGCCTTTCACTGACAGCTTCAGAGACACAGCCCTTCCTATCTACTCACACACCTCAAACTTGATTTCTGTGCCCTCATTCCCTGTGTCTTAATTACTCCACCATCCTCTTCATGCTCCCTGGAAGCTGCAGCTCTGCACTTTTCCTGGCCCCGTCCCCTTTCAGGGTTTCCAGCACTAAACCTCCCCGTGCCCTGCCTCTATCCCAGTGTTGCAATGTCAATTAGCAGCCCACGGTGCTCCCTTCCATGGCTTGCTTGGAAGATGTTTGTTCTTTTCCATAAAATCAGGATTTTTCAGAAGATGTCTCTCAAACAGCCATAATATTGTCCCACAAATTGCTCTCTGAACATCCTTTACTGATCTTCTCCGAGATTTGAGTTGAGCAGACAGCACATGGCCATGTGGGAAGGATGTTCTTCTGCCTGTGTCCATGAACAAGTCTCCTGGTGGGAGCAGCCAGGGTCTTCAGGGCCAGCCGAGTAGGGGCATCCCCTCAAAAAGTCCAGGAAAACAACATCCCGTAGCTTCAGGTACATTTTTCCAAGATGCTGAATAGAATCATAGAACCACAGCATGGTTTGGGTTGGAAGAGACCTTAAAGATCATCTCATTCCAACGTCCTGCCTTGGACAGGGACACCTTCCAGTAGACCAGGTTGCTTCAAGCTCTACCCAACCCGGCCTTGGACACTTCCAGGGATGGGGCAGCCACAAATTCTCTGGGCATCCTGTTTCAGACCCTCACAGTAAAGAATTTCTTCCTTATATCTAAATGCATAAATGCCTGGGCCAGCTTCTTTCTGCTGAACTATTTGCTCAACCCATCTGCTATGAGGTAGAGTCCTGGTTTTGGGAGGGGGGGTCTGTCAGCTTCATCCTGACACCCTGCTCCCCTTCCCGGGCTGTCCTGGGCTGCTGCTCAGCTTTATTCCACACTGTTCCCCAGCTGCTGCTCTTCAGTCCAGAGACGACCGAATTTCGGTGGTGGGCGGGGTGATGTTGATGTAGCACTTACTAAAACGCGTGGAGATAAAAGCCTCGGCAGAAACATAAAAGGCCCTTTGTACTTGCAAGTTGTTACTGTTATTTTTCGATTAAGAACAATAGTAAACAGAGGTCCTCAAAGCTGCCTTCAGGAAAGAGAAAAAAGGGGGGGGGAGGGGAAAGACCTGAAAATCAGACAAAACACTACTTTTTTTTGGAGTACCTAACAGATTTAGGTGCCTAAGCCCTTTTGAGCCGCGCAGTCTGACACCCCAGCTGGCACAGCCCCGCTCTCCTGCCTGAACTAAAGGCCATAAACACCCTCCCCATCGGGTCCAATTCATCTTTGGGTTACTCTCTTGGCATCAGGCGGATTTGTGCTGGTAGGAAGTTTGGCCCAGAGCCCCGAGGAGCGGCTCGGCGGTCCCCGGTGGCAGTTTGTGTCTCCAGGACTTCTTATTCCTGCCGCTCCTTTGTCCGGTGGGCTGGGGGGGGGTGATGGAAGGCGACTTCATGCTGCCACTTCTTTATCCCCTTCTCTCCCCCACCCCAGCCTACCTTGGGGCAGGCTGGTGGGTTAAGGGAGCTTTGTTAATGCCCTAATCCTCACGTGTGCTCAGCCTCACAAAGCTGCCACTTTCCGGCCCCGCATCCGTAATGTCCCGTGTCCAATCGATTGACGCGCTCGCTCCGCCTGCCCGGCTTTCGGCACTTTCTCCAGCAAGGAGCCAGATTGCTCTGGCAAAAGCTCATCCCATCCTTCAGGGATGGGGGCAGAAGGGGAAGGAGTGGGGGGATGGATGCCTGGGATTGGGCATTTGGGATTGGGGGTGGCGAGAGGGGAGGGAGAGCTGGCAGGCCAGGCGGCGAGGGAAGAAAAGATTGGAGTAGCGCAAGAGCTGGTGAAGGGCAGATAGTTGTCACCTCCTTCGTCCCCTGTTGGTGGTAACCCCAAGCTAGATCCCAAGGAGCACATGGTGTTTAATTGCACTCCTGTTCATGCTCAGCCGACCCTTTCCTTCTCACCCATCCCCCTGAATTCGTTCTGACCCCAAAAAACTCTTGTGCATCCTCAGCGGCCAAGGACACGGAGAAATGAAATTAATCTCCCAAAGTTAGTACTTTAGTACTTCCCTCCCCTCTGCCTCCAAGTTTGCAGTTTCAATTCTCACGCTAATCCTTCCCATAGCTCAGGACAGGCAGGTTTCCAAATTTTCTTGGGCCTAAAAATGTCTTTATATCCAGGGACACAAGGAGATGGAGAAGTGGAATTTCTCTGATCCAAGGGACTGGGCCTGCATTAGGATGTGTCATATTTATTTCTAATCCTAGAAGCACTTAAATGCTAGATATAAAAATGTGATTTTTTTTTTTTCTATGCATAGTGAGGCTGTTCAGGATTCTTTTCAAGGTTTTTATGGCTCCTTCTGTGCTCTGCACATTTAAGCCCAGGGTGACTCAGTCATCCAGTTTCATAGAGGGCAAGAATCCTAGTCCCAATAAATTGCTTTACAAACTTCTTGAAAGGTCTCTAAACTTTCTTAAATGGCTATGGCTTATAGAGGCGAGATAGAGGTATGGGAGAAGCAAGGGGGAAATGAATTTAATTCCAAGACTGTGCCCTGAGAGCCTCATGTGTAAGGAAATGACACTCTCACCCTCATGTTCTTAAAGCTTTGAGTGGCACCACGACTCGTGTTGATGAGTGTGTATGTCTGCACTTGCCCTGCACTGCTGTGTTCCAGGTAGGGGCTTCAGGGAAGGGTGATATGGTCCCAGGCATGATTTGGGGTCTTTCCTTTCCACTTTACCTTGCCTTTCCCCAGTCCTGGTGCTGCATGTCTCCTCCATCCCTCATTTACCTGTTTTCCCCTAAGGCTCGTGCCCAGCAGCAAAAAGCTGACCTGCCTGTGGCTCCGAGAGAGCTGGAGAAGGATTTTGGACAAGTCCATGGAGTGACAGGACATGGGGGAACGGCTTCCCACTGTCAGAGGGCAGGGTTAGGTGGGATATTGGGAAGGAATTCCTGTCTGGGAGGGTGGTAAGGCCCTGGCACAGGTTGCCCAGAGAAGCTGTGGCTGCCCCATCCCTGGAAGTGTCTAAGGCTTGGAAGTGTTCAAGGCCAGGTTGGAGCAACCTGGGATAGTGGAAGGTGTCCCTGCCCATGGCAGAGTGTTGGAGCTGGATGGTCTCAAAGGTCCCTTCCAACCCAAACCATTTCTTGGTTCTCACAGCAGTGTGAGCAGCACGATCATACCATTACACAGAGCATTCATTGCCTGGTGTAGCCAAATCTTCAGCTGATACAAGCCAGAGAAAGACCACATTGAAGTCAATTCACTGATTTATACCAGCAAAGGGTCATGGTTTTCCCATTTGGGGAGATTAACCTAGTGAGGAAACATCTCATTTACCATCTGTGAATAGTCCTGCTTTCATTCACCACCAGAAATGGGTGTTTGAGTTGAATCCACCTTGGCTGGTTGTACTCTGGGCCTTGTCTCGACTGGGGTATGGCAGCATCAACCCCAAACACCTCCGTTCCTACACTCTCACTGGCTCTCATCTAAAGCCAGTCCTTCTCTTAACGGATTTGGAAATGGAAAATGTCTTCCCTCTCTTTGCTCTCCTGTGGGGTCAGGGCCACTCCTCCTGGACTGAGGGAAGCTGGTCAGGGAAGCTTCCCAGGCAGAGCCCATGTCCAAGGGACACCCACTGGGAATTGCCTTTAAAACCAGACACTTCTTCACTGTCTCCTTCTCCTGGGACATTTTATAACAGAAAATATTGGGGCTAAAGCTGAGGCTTGGTGGGGATCTGATCACCTTAAGCCACCAGGAAACATTGCCTGGCCCACCTGCTCTTGTCTATTTTTGCCATTAGGGGCTATGGATGTTTAACTGTAACTAAACACAGAAACACTCATGTATTTAGAAGGGGCATTGGATCTAATTGAGATTTGGATTTAATTAGGCAAATTTCCTAATTTCATATGTGGCCCTTGAACCCCAAAAGATGCCCCAAATCAGCTGGTTCTGAAGGCCCTGATTGCAGCCCACCAGGGGTCTTGCTCATGGGCACAACATGTTCTATCTCTTAAAAATGGGTTTCCCCACAGACTTTGTATTGAACTGACATGTGGCATTTAGAAAATGAGGAGAATTAGGCACTGAGCAAAAAGCATTTGCTGGTAGAGTTGTCACACAGGTAGAAGATGATTTCTTTTAAAGAAAAGATGCTTTTGTCATGATAAGAGAGGAAAGAAGCTGTTTGGGTTTTTTTCCCCTGTGATGACTTAGAGACAATTTTCTGGTTGATAGGAGGGAACAGGTTTGAAGAGCTGGTTGCTTCTCTAAACTTTTCATAGAGTGATAAAGCAGCAGTGGAAGCCAGTGGCCATCTGGGGTCACCTGCTGTCCAGCTCCTCAGGATCTGAAATCGTGAGTCAGGCTTCCAAATCATTAGATTAAAAATTATTAAAAATTTGAACTTTTTGGACTGCCTTTTGGTTTCTCTGTGTCTGTGCTGATTTCCAGCCTCCTTCCTTTGTCTTGGTTTGTCCTTGTATTCTGGAGACTTCCAAGGCAGTGTTTTCTGTTTGGCAGCACATGTAAAATGGGTGGCTGTTTCAAGCCTGTCCCTCTACATTTTGAAGTATGTGAGGTTATAATTTCAGGCTTTTCCTCCCCCCCCCCCCGAACTTCCTTTTTCACAAAGAACTGAATGTTGGGATTTCAAGTTAATCACTTGAATCCAGAAGCTGAAGGATCCAGAAGCCTTGGATTCAAGTCAGGTTTGATGGGGCTCTGAGCAACTTGGAGATGGCCCTGCTCATTGCAGGGGGGTTGGACTAGATGACCTTCAAAGGTCCCTTCCAACTCAAACTCTTAAAAAATTCTATGAATCCTGAATAAATTGAGCTACTGTGAAAATCTCCCTGAAATTGGGAGAGAGGACAGACAATAGTTCACACCACACAGTGCCTTGGACAAAGCCAAACTTGCTCGAAGGCTCCAGGTCAATCCTTGCTCTAGCGATGGTTTAGTTACCATAGAGACAACCAGGTCTCACTTCATCCTCCAGCACCCTCACTATTCACTGGTGACCCCTCTGGATTAAAGTTGGAGTGTTTTGGATCATTCTCTTTATGTTATCAGTGGTGTAGCACCAAGCCTAATCCTGGTTGTATCTCTCAGGAAGGGAAAAAAAAAAAAGGAGACAAGAAAAGCCAACCTCCTTCCCCCACATTTGTTGTATAGGCCAATTATCCCAAGCGGTGACAAGTAGAAAAATGAATTAACCATAGCTTTGTAATGTCAGCGTTATTTAGCTTGTATAACTTTGCCCAGCTCAGCTGTGGATCAGCAGAGAAGTGCTTTTATTCTTCCCTCCTCTCTTTGATGCTGGGTTGTTTTTTTTTCCCTCTCTTTCCTCCTTTCCTTTGCTTCCCCACGCCATCATTACAGAGTCTTTTTGTTCTGCTCTAAACCAGGTGGGTTCTTTCCAGATGAGATGAGGGGGCCGGTGAGGAGATGCCCTGCAGGAGGTGAAGGAGGGGGTTCTCCCAGCTCTCATCTTCCCCATCCTCACCCTCTGCCCTTGTGATAATCAAACCACTCCGTTGGGTTTATTTTCTCTGATCTCTAACTCACACAAAAAGTAGGTGCTGAGACTGGAACCGGCCTCTGTTACCTTTTATTTGTCTCCCCCCACCCCCTGCCTTTTCCCTTGCACACTTTGCTGAGTCTCCACCCTCTTCCACCTCTGCTGTGGTGAAGACTTTTCAAAAGTTAAAAAAATGGCAGTTGCTGGTGGGAGGCAGGAAAACAAGGCCCGTGAAACTGGGATCCAGCGTGAAAGCAACGCCCTGGCGAGGAGCCCACAAACACTTCAGACGTGAAGCACCGAGTCACAGAGCAAAGAGGCAAAAAAACCCCCCCACATCCTTGGAAAGCCACAGTGGGGGCTGCACCTGCTCAAAACTCCTGTAGCCAGGACACTGTGACACTTCAAAGCTGCCAAGGAACGAGACACTGGGATGAGATCCCCCTGTCAGGGTGTAAAACTGGCCAAATCTTGCACTGAGGCAGCTGGGGCGATGGTTGATGCGGGGAGCAAGCCTGAAGGATAAAATGTGTGTATCCAAATGACAGATGATGGGAAAAGAAATAAATTATCTTGCAGTGTGTCTGTCCCTGTGTGAGTGTTGCTGGCTTCCCTGGCTGGATTTTGAGACCATCTTCACTGTGAATTTCTCCTTCCAACACCCACAGCCTGTGGATCCTCCAAATACATTAATAAATAAACCAGGCTCTTGCTTCCAGAGGTTTGATTAATAAACCGGGCTGGTTTTCTCTGTTGAAAATACAGTTCTTTTACCTCTCCGAAGGTATCTTGGTGGTGTGGGCTAGCCCAGATCAGACAGCATGTAAGGAATTCTGCTGGAGAAGTGGGCAGCTGCACCAGTGTGGCATGCAGGCTGTCAACTGGCAGTAAATCTGTTTCAAGCTCTTTTGTTGTGCCAAGCAATTGCTGAATAACTTCTCTGAATTACTTCCAGTCGATATCTCTCATATGAAAAGCTCACAGAAAGCTTATTATGTTCAAAATTCGGCAGATACGGATTCTCACAGGCTAAACATCCATTAGCAACTGGATAAAGGCAACTCTCAGGATCCCGTTTCTATAGGGGCAGCTTTTTTTTTTTGCAGACGTGCAGGTGAGGTTTGCTCTGTGTGAATCATCTCAGATGCGTCCTCATAGAAATGAAAATAAACTCTTAATAGAACCTGGTGGTTCTTGCCAGTCACGAGACAGGCATGACTGCAGACAAAGGCAAAATGCTGTCAGTGTTGCTGAATAACCATGAAGAGGAGGGGAAAATTGTTTGTAGGTGGTTTTTAGCTCCACATTGCAGGGTTAATTTTGGAGGGATCGGGTCTGTGAATGGTGAGGACAGCTCTGTCCCCCCTGCCTGGACATGCACTCAGTGCACTCCTTGCCATGAGGCTTCTGAGGGGGCATTTCAATGGATTTTTGGTTTAAATGTGAGGTTACTGTTGATTTTCTGGGTAAAATGTCAGGGCAGGATTTTCAAAGGTGGCCAGCACGGGGCTGACTCTGTCTAATCAGAGATACTGGCATATTGGGGAAGCAGCACAAATGATCTCTCATATCTACTTACAACATAACCCCTTCCAAAGCAGCTGCCCACAAAGAGTTTCTCACTTCAGGCTGTGCAGCAGGAACCCAGGAAGGTGAAATTATTCACTTTTGCCCAGCTGCTAGAAATGTGTTAAAAAATAACCAGTTAAGTCAACTCACAATTACTGTGTGGTCACAACCTCCAGAAGGTGATTCAGACCTGA
This sequence comes from Lophotriccus pileatus, assembly GCA_035583135.1. Lineage (NCBI taxonomy): Eukaryota > Metazoa > Chordata > Aves > Passeriformes > Tyrannidae > Lophotriccus > Lophotriccus pileatus. The sequence continues at coordinate 1,419,000 of JAWWES010000041.1, forward strand.
ATTGCTCTGGGAAGGCACCTGTCTTTTTTCTGTTGGCCGGATAGGAAGCCTGAGAGGACTTAAATTCCCAACTCAGCATTGTAGTGACTGGCTAAAGCTCAGTGGGGTGAAAGCAAACCAGGAATAACTCTGCTTTTGAATTCATTTTTCTATGTTAGGCTCATTTCTTGTCAAAGGAATGGTCAGATTTCAGAAAGAGAAAAAAGTGGAGTATTGAAAAGCATAGAAAGTAAAAGTGAGTGATTTATACAGCTTTCAGGGCCTCCTACTAGAACCAGCTTGTGTTTGAAACAAACATTTTCTCTATGGGGCTTGATATTAGCTACTATGGAATCAAACCAGAGCCCCAGAATCTCCAGTCCTTCAGTTTTGAGGAGCTTTCAACCACGAACTAGACTATATTTATTCAGCCACTGCAAAGGTGATGTCCTACACCAAAATCCACCCGCCAAACTGCCACCAACCTGCTGGTGTCTGTGATTTGGGCTCATAAGAGTTGTGCCTACCATTATTTTCTTTTGAGTAGCCAGCCCTCGAGGTGGCTTCAGGTAAAACTGCAGCTGAAGTTGTGATTGTTGCTGTGAAAAGTTGGATTTGGCTGCAGTGAAGGGGAACATCAGCTCTGCCTGGGCTGGTGCCTTGTGTAGGTGTGCAGGGACTCGGAGGGTCTGTGCCCAGGCTGGGTGACCCATTGCTTTGACCTTCTCCAGCTAGAGGAAGGTTCCACCTTTACCATGTTTTGCAGACAGCTCTGGCCCCACTGTCTTCATGTTTTGAAGCAACTGGACATCAAATCTGTTACAGACTACAAGCCATGGAGTGGTGGTGGTGGTTTAATTTTCATCCCACGGTTTCTCTGCCACTGCGAGCCCGAAGGATGGATGGAGGTGGCGGACACCAGAGCTCAGCAGGGACTGGGAGGGGGTTGGTGTGATATCCTAAATCAACTGGCAGGGCTCTGTGAGTGTTTATATGGCCATGTGTTCATTCATCTGGGCAGACAAGCTCAGCTGAACCGACATTAACCCCTTGACCAGCAATCATGGATAGCATGTGGGAAGGATGCACCTGCACCACTGCTGGCCATAACCTCCTCATGTTGTGGATTTGGCTGCGTTGGCAGAGAGAAAAAACCAGCCAGGAAAGAAATGATTCAGGCCAGTAACACTTGGTACCATCCAGGCTCTTTGCCAGTGGGCATTTACCCACGGCTGATCTCACCTCTGCACTCAGCAGGTTGGGCGATCCAGCCAGCAAAGCATCCAGAATCTCAGTGTTACCTGATGTTTTATCCATCTCACTTCCCACATCTTCCCAGTCTCCTGTCCTTTCATCCTCCCTGGTGCTGGCAGGATGGGTGTGCAAGCTGCCATGTGGGCAGCAATTCCATGTGCAGGGGAATTAAAGGGATCTCTGAATACAGGATGCTCCCCTGGCACTTGTAGCCTTGACTCCCCACTGTTTTGAGCTGGATGGTACCATACCTTGCAGGCAAAGGATCAAAAACACATCGTTGCCCTTTGTCAGGGAGCTGTCACCAGGGTCCTGGGTGCAGCTGGGCATGTGGGCAGGATGCTGGTTATTTACTCAGTGCTGAGGGTTCATTATCTCCAGCCCCATTCAGATGGCAGTTCCCGGGTTCCCCGGGGGGAGCCCGATCAGCACAGCAGATGACACGATGCCCTGGGCAGGAGATGGACGGCAGCATCCCTGCCTGCACATCACACGTGGAAGGGAGGGAGAGGGAAGGGATGGGAGCTGGGGAATGAAGGAGCTGAAAGCTGGGAAGGCAAATGCCTCCAGTTTTCACAGCAAACGCGCCACTGAGGGTTGGAGTTTCTTGCCTGAATCGCTTCAGTCTTCACAGCAAATGTGCCTTTGAGAGTTGGAGCTCCTTGCCCAAAATAAATGCCTGTGTTTATCACTGTTGAGGTGCTCTGTGGTGCAGCTGAGCTCTTTGAGAGCAAGAGGCTGTGCCATCCCTACTGTTCAGTTAGCACCACCTCTGGAGAGCAGGGCTGCCCTGTAGGGAGACCACTCTCCAGTGCTTATGGAGCAGCAGCTCCCTGCTTTCATCCCTGCATGAGCATGCCTCTGAGATCCCTAAAATTACCCTCTGCTGCACGTGCATTCCTCTGATACCCATAAAAATACCATCTCCTGAGTCTCACCTATTTGCCCCCTCAGAGTGGAGGTGGACCAGACATTTGGGACCTCCTCTAGTTCAGGAGAAATGGATCTCACATCCATTATTTAGATCTTCCCTTCCCTGGGCATATGGGAGTGTGTTTAACACGCGTTATTTGTTCAGTGAATGTTTAAATACACCTGTTCTTCTTGACCAGCACATTTTGATCTCTACAAGTCTCTGACAGGAGGTCACAGACAGGTGGGAGTTGGTCTTTTCTCTCTGGTAACAAGTGATAGGACAAAAGGAAATGGCCTCAAGTTGTGCCTAGGGGAGGTTCAGATTGGATATTAGGACAAATTTCTTTATGGGAAGAGTTGTCAAACATGGTGGAACTACTGCCCTTGGAAGTGTTAAAAAAATAGGTAGATGTGATGCTTAGGGTCATGGTTTAGTGATGAAGGTGGCAGTGTCAGGATAATGGTTGGATCCAACAATCTTAGGTCTTTTCCATCTTTAATAATTCCAGGATTTATGTCTTTGATGGCATTTCTGTGGTTGTAGTAGGCTTGGTTTGAAGCCATAGTTTTGTTTGCATACTTACTTTCCCTGCTCATTTAGGCAGCCTGGGAACATCTGGGGGAATTTCAGATGCTGAATAAACTTCCAGTTGCTGTCGTGTCTCACCCCAGAATTAGCTGCATATCTTCAGTGGATTAAGAGATTTTCTATGCTTTCTAATTTATAGCAATCTTGATATTTTCAGATACGTTCTTGGTTCAAAAGAGGAGTCGTCCCTGTATTGACTGACCTTTTTACACGGGCAGATACTGACAGGACAAGGGGGAACTGTTTTAAACTAAAAGAAGGGAGATTTAGATTAGATATTGGGAAGAAATTCTTTACTGTGAGGGTGGTGAGACACTGGCACAGGTTGCCCATAGGAGCTGTGGCCGCCCCATCCCTGGAAGTGTTCAAGGCCAGACTGGATGGGGCTTGGAGCAACCTGGTCTTAGTGAAAGATGTCCCTGCTCATGGAATGAGCTGATCTTGAAGGTTGAATCTGATTATGCTGTTTAAAATCCCAGTGTACCCATCTAGAAATATAAACTGGTGCGTATGGGGTTGTTTTCTAGCATTGTTTGTATGTGGGCTGTAAATCCACTGGAGGCACTTGAGATGGAAGTTCCTTTAAAAAAATAATCTGTGCTGTATTAAGTTGTGTGTGTAAACTGGTGCAAAGTGTTTGGGTCTCTAGAAATAAACTCAGAGACAGCAATTTTGAGTGTGTTGTATATTAGGGCAGCATGGTGCAGAGGAGATGTGAGACTGGAGCCTCGAGGAGTTAAATGAACATTTTGGGGCTTAAGAACCTCCTGATGCTTTATGGGAGAAAGGGAAAATAATCCATTTAGAGACTGCACTGCTCACACATCAGATGTTTTCTCCAGTTCTCTCTCTCTCTTTCTCTCTGTAATTTTTTTTTATTTTTTTTTTTTTTTTAATTATCATTGGGGGGCAATTTGCATGAAAGGGAGCTTTGTATCTGAAGTGCCCATCTGCTGTGCAGCCACCTCCCCCCTGATGACAGAGCCATCTGCTTTTGACATCACAACCACCTTCACCACGTGGGCAAAGGAGTCCCTGGCGCTTTATTAACACCTTGCCTTGATGTTGTCCTGCTGTTTGAAAGGATTCCCAGGTGTTTTCCTGCTTGTGTACTCCAGACAGGGATGACCTGGTTTGGGATGGTGTGTAGGAGGTGGTGACACCACGTGACACGAAGCAGACGACCAGAGCCATGAGCGGTTTTGAGCAGGGACTGTGATTTTTGATTTGCCTTTGCACCACACCTCCTGTAAAGGAGAATTCCTGTCGCCTCTGCCTCCTGGGAATTGAGCAATATTAATTATGAGGCTGATGATCACACTTGCAGAGCAGTGTTTGATTAGCTTCACTTGCATCTGCTTGCGACACTTCTAATTACACAGCAGTGTCCTGGTGTCATTCATTCTCCAAGTGAAGAATGATTTGCCCTTCACAGCTCATCCCACCCCACTCAGCGACGCTCAAAACCAACCTCGGGGGGGAGGACATCCACCAGAGACCCTGCTCCTTGATTGATTTACCTGCTCAGGGCTTAGATACTACATGGACAAGCACAACAGATCCAAAGAAAAAGTGTGCCCAACATTATAGATGGTGCTGGCTTGGTGAAAACTGTGCCACCTTCCAGGCCAGCTCCCCTCTCACCATGTGTCCTCCTGTGGGTAACACCACGAGCTGTCACAGCTGCTGCACACAGAATTTGCTGTCATGAATTAGGAGAGTTGCCTTCAGGTGATGCAGCTGGATTTCTGGGCATATATATTCATTTTCCTACCTAGAATCGTTGCCCAGGTGGTGTTTGAGGTCTGTGGTTTTCATATGTGGTTTCTTCTTTCCTTTTTTTTTTTTTTTTTGTTTCCCTCTCCCCATATAAATCTTCAGTGGGTTTCTCTCCTTTGGGAATGTGCAGAACCGCTGCAAAGCCTCTTTGGTCTGGCTGCCATCCACCCAGAAACCCTGGGCACCTCCCAGGCACGTGGAGGGATCAGCTGTAAATCCAGCACGTCCGGGAAGGGCTTGTGCTCTGCACAACCCGCAGCGGAGCAAGTTGGGAGATCCCACTTCTTTTCAGGGAGTGTGGAAGCGCCTGCAAGCTCTTTTCCCTGGTTATTTCAATCACCAAAAAACACAGGGTGATGCTAACTGAAAAACTTGCTTCAAATTCAGGGCAATTTTTTTTTTAAAATATTTTCAGTGAAAGCAATCAGCAAGCAAGGCTCGGATTGAGATTTGTGAAAAGTTTCGTGGTTAGGGTTTTGAAATGAAACTTGTGAATTATTCTTCTCGAAACCAAGCTTATCTTCAGAATTCACTGAAATAAACTGACCAACTGTAATATTATTGATTAATATCAGCATGGTAGTGACATTGTTTTTGAGGATCATAATAAAAGCCCAATATGAAAGGAGGGAAAAAATAAGTTTCGCTTCAGGTCCAGCAAGTTTTTTTGCTTTACCTGACCCATTTCCCTTCACAAATGTTTCGTTTAAGCAAGACAAGTGCAGGAAACAAGTGGTGTGGATTAACCCCGATCAAAATTTAGAGCAACAAGAGACATTTTCCTTGGATTGCAACCAGGACGTTTGAGCCTGGGAACAACCACGGAATTCACCTCCATCTGCGTGCACAGACACTCCATCAGGGGAGGGAGGTTAAATACTGGAGTGAAGTGCTTCTGAGCAGGTTCCCAGCCTTCCCAGCCTCTCCTGCTTTGCATGGGAAATACTGATGCACGACCCTAAATTCCTCTTGAATTAAGACCCATTCTTCCCCCTTCTGCCACGGCGGGGGGAACTGAAAGAAGCAGCAGGGCAAATTGTTCCCCGAAGTTTTCCTTGCCAGCCAGAAGGTTCATTAATCTCATTGCAGAGCTGCTGCTGCTGCTGCACCAGGTGCACAGATTATTTTAATACTGCCACCGTCCCTGCCAGGAGAGACGTGTTGGATGATAACACTCCAATAATCCACTTACTGGAGGTAGTTTTCCAGCGTGGTGTGAGCACAGTTTCTCCCTCTGATCGCGTCTCCATCAGGCTCCACTCTGATGCGACTCTCGAACGACTGGAAACCCTTAAATCCTTTGCAAGCATCTGTCAAATTCTTTTCCCATCCGGGACCCCTCTTCTCCCGAGCTGGGAAGGCTGCATTGAATTCGGCGGGAGATGAAAGCGAGCAGCACCTTGCGGGATCAAACGTGTATTTATGATCTGGATGGGAGGCACACGGATGCTTTGAAGGGTCCAGTGGGGGGAAGAGCGGGTGGGGAGGAAATCTTTTCCTTCCAAAATCCATCTGGGAGGGCAAATCGTGATGATGGAACAAATCCACGGGCAGTCAAATGCTGAAGCATCCCCGCCCCCTCCTCATCCCATTCAGGCCCCAGCAGTGACACAACAGACTGGAGCGCTGGGCATGCCGACACTGGTGGGAGCTGGCAGGATGCCGGGGGCTGCACATAAGGCTGGTGCCATGTGGGAGCTGGGCAGACTGGGAGCAGCTGGTGGAAAGTCAAGAGAGTTTGGGTTTGTTTGCAAAGCAGGACGTGGGGGTGAGAGAGGCTTTTTGGGGGTGGTGGTGGGGGGTGGGCACTCGGGGAAGCAGCCAGGCTCCCATTTTCACCCCCCCCTCAAGGATGAGGTTGCTTTTCTTCTTAGCTTAAGAGGTTTTTTTTCTCTGCTCCGTGAAATAGGGAAACGATGGAGTTATTCAAGTCTTTTGAAAGCAGCGCACAAAAGCTTCTCCAGGCTGCTTCACTTCAGTGGTGCAGCACTCCACCCAGTGCACTGGGGGGTTTGGGGGCATTTCTAGCTTTGTGCTGGGATTTTTCTCTACCCACCCTTGTGACCAGACCCTTTCCATGTAAGGGTGGCCATTGCATCATTTCTTTAGTTGGCCACATTAAATTGACTCTCCTTTATTAAACAACTGGTTATTGAAGGCTTTCGGTTTGCCCTAAAGCGTCCATCTATTACTGGGCTCGTCATTGTTTAAAACAGAAAAATGTCCCAGTTATCCCTTTCTTCTCCTTGGGAAGTCCAAAGGAGTGAAGCTTTGCAAATTGTGGATGTCACAGAACATCATACATTTGTTTTCCCCCCTTTTTTAGCAATTTAACACATTGTGCTTTCGCAGAGGTTCAAAAGTTCGCTCTGCAACATTGCTTCTCCTTGCAAAGGCCTGTGAGGAAACTTAAAAAAAAAAATCCACACCCCAACCAACACCATTCTATGGCCTCAGGGCATAACAGCAACAAACCACATGTAATACCCCTTAATATTACTGAAATTATGCAAGAATGCAAACCAAAAACTCCAGCATGGATGTGTTTTCTGTTTCTTTACCACATGTCGGTGTGTTCTGTGAGTACTTAAAGGTAAAGCCTGACCTCCATGTAGGCCGCTTTCTGACTTCCTTTTAATTTGACCCAGCAGCTGGGATCAAAGCACTGGCGCATTCAAACCGGCTAAAAATGCGAAAAATCCCGTTTGTCCTTCACCGGCACTTTATTATGCAGTTGGAAGAGCGCTGGGGAGAGCGGCTGGGCGAGGGGCTGGATTAGCAGATGTTGCCCACATCCATGCTGACAGCCCGGCGTTTGTGATCAGTGCCACTCTCAGATCCGAGAGCCAAGTGTTGTGTGCGCCGCTCTCTTAAACGCTTGCAGACGTTTTAAAGCGGTGGCCTGACATATGGAGACCAAAACCACGCAGAAACGCGCTCAAAACGGCAAGGTCACCGCTGCAGGGGACACACACGGTTTGGTGGGTGGTGGGGGTGGCTCACAAGTCACCTGGAGGCTGTAGGGGGGCCTCTTCTGTCCCCTCCTGGCAGAAGAGGTGGACAATGTCATGGGACCACCTCTGCTGCTGTGGGGGGTGATATTTCTGGCAAAACCCTGGCTGGTTTGTGGCTCTGTCTGTTGTGAAGGATGGTGAGCAAAGGTTTCTCCTCAAAAGATGGTTCAAGGAAATCATCAATATACTGGGTTTTCCCTTGTTCTGAGGTAATTCAGGAGTGGGCAGCAGTTCAATGCCTGACAGGGGGACTGGGATGAACTGGGTGCTCCTGGGGAGAGATTCTGCCACCTGGTTTGGTGTTGGGAAGGCACCTGGCACAGAGAGGCCCAGGCTCTCCTGGAAGCTCCTGAGGGCAAGGGTAATTCCCATAAAGTTGATGGATCTCATGAACAGCCCTGAGTTCACTGACATTGTCAACAGCAGGCTCTGACCCTGCTCATTGCAGGGGAGTTGGAGTATTTAACCTTTAGAGGTCCCTTCCAGCCCAAACTACTCCATGATTCTATGTTTCTACGACAGGTTACCGGCGTGCCCATGCGTTTATCCACGGCTGGTTGCACACAGCAGTCCCTTGGTGCAGTCTGCCCATCTCTTGTCCCAGTCCCAGCAAAGTTTTCCCCATGGGTCCCCTCTGTAGCTGTGGAGGAGTGTCCAGAGCATCCCAGGCAGGTTGCTGACACAGGGGC
>JAWWES010000041.1:1427318-1439817 GCA_035583135.1 Lophotriccus pileatus
AAGTTTTCCCCATGGGTCCCCTCTGTAGCTGTGGAGGAGTGTCCAGAGCATCCCAGGCAGGTTGCTGACACAGGGGCTGAGCTGCTCTCTCGACACGGGGTTCGGGCTGTGGATCACCAGCCCTGTCAGCAGCCTGCAGGAGCACTCTGTGCATAATGAAGGGAAGTGGCAGACTGTCAGAGTTTTTATCTGTGCTTTACTGACTCCTCAGCCAGCTTCCAGAGAGGGGCTGCAGCATCTCCTGGGCTGGCAGCCGTGCCAGAGAGCTGGAAGTCTGGAGTATGTTCCTTGGCACTGCTGCTGGATGCAGTGTGTCCTCTGTCTCTGTTTCTGGAGCTGTGTGCTGCTGCAGGGGGGAAGGATTTTTGTAGGTTTTGTCTGTGGTAGGATGCTAAACACCACCTCTGGCCCACTGAGTGACCACTTTGTTTAATTACCAACACACTTGCCAATGTGGTTTAAGCTTGAGGCAATTTGTTGTGTCTCAAGGTTAAACCCAGACCTTCTCCAAGAGTTAAAATCTACCAAGAGCCATCCAGAATCACAGAATATGCTGAGTTGGAAGGGACTCACAAGGAGCATCGAGTCCCAACCCTTAGCCCTGCACAGAACAATCCCCAAGAGTCACACCCTGTGCCTGAGAGGATCATCCAAACACTCCTGGAGCTCTGTCAGCCTTGGTGCTGTGACCCCTGCCCTGGGGAGCCTCTTCCAGTGCCCAACCGCCCTGTTTTGTTAGCAAAGGAATACACAAGCCCAAAACCAAGCTATGCCATGTCATTCAGGGACAGCAGAAGTGGCTGTGGCTCATTTTATCTGCCACTTGAGGAAAGCCAGCAACACCCCCTCCGAGGAGATTTATGAGATAGCAGGGCTGACAACGCAGCTCTCGGTTCCGTGAGTGCACAAACACAACCTAACCCTGATTCCTTTGCCCCGTGGAGGGCCCTTAACGGTGACAAACGCCGCGTGGCATCGAACTTCAAAGGCTGTCAGAGCAGGCTCCTCCAGTCTGGGGACACCTGGCGAGGAGGGGCAGGGCTGGGGTGACAGATGCACTCACAGATGCCCCGTCACCGGGCAGACGTGCCCCTCGGCAAGGGGCAGGGGAGCAGGAGAGGAGGTGCAGACCCCCAGCTGTTGCTTTTCTCCCCCCATCCCTGCCTACACACCACCCTGTGTTTTGCAGAAGTTCCACTTTGGCTGAAGTTTAGCAGCCCTGAGTGAAGGACGAGCAATTTCTGCTGCGGGTTGTTCCCGTCTTTTGGTTGGGTTTTGCCTTGTAGGGATTTGGGCTCCTGTGCGCTGTGGCGTGACCCGGTGGTGCAGCATGTGGTGGCAACTGGGGGATGCTGGTGGAGGTGTATCTTCAGGGTGGCACGGGAACAAAAGGCTTAAGACAGTGTGAAATAAGTGCCATTAATTGCCTCTTAAATGGAGATTTCTTTTGCTGCCTGAGCCCTCCCACGGCACTTTCTCTGCAGAGGGGCCGCTGTGCACAAGCTTCTGTGCTCACACACAGGCTGCTCCCTCCCGGGGTGTACCTTGACCTGCTAATCCCACCTTGGAGGTGTTAAACTGCATCTGCACTAGGTGCTAAAAGGTGTTTCAGCGTGTTAACTGTGTGGAAGAAAAGTAAACACCCAAACAAAAAGCACTTATTTCTCCTGTCTTGCCGAGGTCTGTGCACTCCGTGTGGCTGGGCCATCTCCCTTGCTGCTCTTGGTGCTTTCAAGCCTTGTCATGCCGAAAAACGTTGGAGCAGTTTAACAACTATAAATTTATGTGAAATACGTAGTTGTAAGATTTATAATTCCCCAACGGTGGCGGTGTTTGGGTTTAATTGTCGTTTCAGTCAGTGCTGTCTCATTTGGGAGCTCACCAGGGCGTTTGCATCTGGTCAATTGGTCTGGCTCATCTTGATGGGATCTACATCCCGGCTCACCCCATCTGAGCCCTCTGTCCAGGCCTCACTAGCAGTGGAAAAACTGTCTTACTGTGAAAATTTTGTGCTGGAAGGGCAAGTGAACACTGGAACAGGTTGTCCAGAGTGTTTGTGGATTCTCCATGGTTTGAGATGTTTGAGACTTGCGTGTGAAATCAAGCACGTTTGGATGTATTTTGGGCTGTTCCTGTGTGAGTGTCCACTGGTGGACAGGCTGAAGTGGACATGGTCTGTGCTTTATTACCCCTGTGGGTAGTTCTGCCTTGGGTTTCACTGAGCAAATCCTGGAGAACAGGTCTGTTCTCCATCCAGAAGAACATCCAGGTCTGGGGCCTCCAGCACAAGAAAGAGTTGGACCTGCTGGAGCGAGTCCAGAGGAGAGTCCTGAAGATGCTCAGAGGGCTGAATCCCTCTGCTCTGGAGCCAGGCTGGGAGAGCTGGAGGTGTTCACTTGGAGAAGAGAAGACTCCAGGGAGGCCTGAGAGCCCCTTCCAGGACCTAAAGGGAGCTTATAAGAAAGATGGAGAGCAACTTTTTACAGAGGCAGGTAGTGATAGAACAAGGGGGAAGGGTTTTAAACTGAAAGAAGGGATATTTAGGTTAGATGTCAGGGAGAAATTCTTTATTGTGAGGGTAGTGAGGCCCTGGCACAGGTTTGCCCAGAGAAGCTGTGGCTGCCCCATCCCTGGAAATGCTCAAGGCTAGATTGGAAGGGCTTGGAGCAACCTGGTTTAGTGGAAGGTGTCCCTGCCAATGGCAGGGGGATGGAACAAGATGGTCTTTAAGATATTTTCCAATCCAAACCAACTGCACAGGGAAAGGGAGATGTGACTTATTTACCACAATACAATCTGTTCTCCCCTTCAACAAAACAAAAAGAGAAAGCCCCAAACCAGCAGCCAACACATAAATCAGTGTCCCATTGTGGTGGTGCCTGAGGGCAATGACCTGCACACTCTGCCTCTCCCTCTGTGCAGGCAGAGGGTGCTCAGAAATTCCCTGCTTGAGAGGCACCTCCCCTCCCACCGGGTCCCCAAAAGCCCCCCCAGAAGCTGTGGGAGGGTGAGGAGGAGGCAATCGCTTTCCAGGCAAGATGTGCCAGTGGATCCTGTTCAGCAGAGGTGTCTGGCGCCCGAGAGCGATGGCTGTGAAAGGGAGGGAACTGGGAAAGCTGCTGTCACACGCTGCAGATGAGGCGACTGCACTTGTATTGATGCACATCTCGCCCGAACCGGAGCGTTTCTATCCCAGATACTCGGGGCTGTGAAAGCAGAGCCGCCGCACGACGCGGTCTCACCTCATTGTGGATTCCTGGGGAGTGCGGGATTGGACGGGGGAGCAGGTGCACACTTGGGAGGAGGTGGGACCAGCCATTATCAGCCCGAGCGCTAATTGTCGAATTAACATCACACTGCGTAACACAAGTAAATAAGAGTCGGCAGTTCGGGTTTCTTGCAGAAACCTGCATTCCAAGGGCTTTGTGTGTGCTCTGATCTCTCTTCCACCTCACGTTGCGGGAGCCTGGCAGGAGTGGCTGGTGTCGTCTGAAATAGCATGGATGGCTTTCCCCTCTCTTGCACTGCAAAGTGGGATGCAGCGTGCGATGAACATGCAGAGCTGGCCCCGGACATAATTTCTGCAAAAGCGCTTATATTAATGTCACAGATCGGATGTGGGTGGCTCCTCATCCTTTTGGCAATTTCCTTGGGTTTTTCTGCTGGTCAAAGTTAACCAGAAGCTGTTAAAAATCTGCTGCACGTTCCACACTGAGAGGCAGCTGCATTTCAGGAGTGAAGTGACCCTCTGAGCCGAACCACCCTTTTCTCCAGGCATCTCCATCTGTGAAGCACTGCAGGTCCTTTGGGATGATTATAAGGTGTTTATAGTTGAGGAGATGGATGACTTAGTCCTGCCCATGTGAACGATATCGCAGCGATGGCAGCCTTAAACACAGACAGCTAGAGGTCACATTTGATTACATCAAAACTGCATTTCAGCCCAAGCAGCTGGGGGGGGGAATACGTTCCTCCCTCCTTGAGAAATGACTAGTGCAAAAAAACACCCAAAAAAACCCGGCCTTCCTGACCTGGGTTCCTGAGGCAGCCAAGGGCAGAGTGTGCCCGCTGTGGGGTAGGGTGCCAGCGGCTCTGTTAGCCTTGGCAGAGAGAAGCAACTTGTTAGTGGTGGCAGCATGGCCCAGCTGGCAGGGTTGAGAGGCCATGGCAAGTGGAGTGTCCCCAGCATTTGTCTTCCTGTCCCCTTCCAGTGAGAGCAGTAGTAGGATGTGCCTCGTCCTGTGCTGAGAGCTCTCCTGGAGTTGTTAATTTGCGGCCGTATAAATTCCTGCTGCTGTTACACAGTTGAGGTGACGCGGAACAAAGCTGCTTATTAACACATGGAGCAGTAATGGATGCTCCTGGGGCAGCTCCTGGGGCTGTATGTGGGGAAGGACTGGGCTCCCACCACTGCCAGCTGGGCAAGAGTTTGGCCAGTCCCTCCAGAAGGAAGGCCCAAGGCTCAGGCATCCCCCGATGGGGGATTGGGAGGTGAGTTATGGAGGTTGGCACTTTTCCCTCCGTGACCCAGAATGAAAACAGGAGGATGGTAAGTAGGAAGAGAGACCCAGAGCTGGAAGACCAGAAGGCCCTGCTGATGGGGGGCAAGGCACCTACGTGTGAGGGGAGCAAAGCAGGACAGGTGAGAGTGAGGTGGGAGCGGCTCTGAGCTGTTGGGGTTTGCCAGCTTCATTCTCTTACTGCAGAGATAGCACAAAGCTGAGCAGAGGCACCTCAGGTCTTTTAGATCGATGCTGCCCAGATGTCCAGCTGAGAAATAAGTGAGTAACCAAGCCAAGAAGAAGCCAGGAGTGGATCTGGGAGGGGGATGAGACCGGGAGCCACACGATTTTCAGTTGCTACGGTCCTCTGGCTTTGCCACATCGTCAAAACCAAAGAGGCTGAGGCTGCATCCAGGTGGAGACAAGGGGTGGAGGTGCTTCTAGCCAGGAAGGCAAAGGCAGCTGTGATGGTCTCTTGCTTGTCACCTTGTTCCTTTCCCTGTCAGAGTTTTGCTCATTCTCAGCCCCTAATTCCTGGAGCTCCAGCCACACCTCAGCCTCTCCCTGATGGCAATCCTCCATCCTCCTTCAATCAGCGGCACACTCAGCCAGGCTGGGCTCTTCAAGGCAGCCTTTTCAAGACAGGGCTGCCTCTCCAGGCCCCTTCCAGGTGAGCCTTGGAGTCTGTGAGTAAGCCTGAGAAAAAAAGAGAGGGCTGTAAGCCCTGCCCTCCTGCCAGAGCTGAACAATGGTGGGGAAGGGAGGTCAGACCTTCCCTGCTGTGTTGTTTTGGGGCAGGAGGAAACACAGCAGCAGCAGCTCTTTCATGTCTTGCTGCCTTCCAGCCCTGAGGGACAATGGCAGGCATGAAATTTCCCTGCCAGTCCTGTCAGCCTGAGGGACAGGGCAGCCCCTTACCCCCTCCTGAGGCTGTGGGGAGGCCAAGCAGAATGGAAAGGGGTTGTACCCAGAGGGGACAAGCAGTTTTGTGTCTGGGGTCCCTTCTGCAGCTGGTGCTGGGTTTATATCATGAAGTTATTTCACCAGTGTCACACACAACCTCAGTTCTCGAGGTTACAAAGTTCAATGAATACGATAAGGAACACAGAGCACAGCTACTCCCCAGGTTCATCATCACCTTTCCAACCACCACCACGTGTCTGTGAAGGCTCTGTCTCTTCTTCTACAGCATCAGCAAGCCTTAGTCCTGTCAGGGGCACAACAAAACTCTCTGAGATTTGGGAGAAACAAGTGAAACCCACTCAGAGTGAGAGCAGACATGGTATGGTGGTCACACGCTGCACACCCATGCAAATCTTGCTGTCACTTGCAATAACACTTGATACTGTGAAGCACGAGGTATCAATCACAGGGATGGGAGTGACCTGAGGTTTACCATTTGTACAATTTTCCATCCCTCCAGCAGTGGTATTTGACCCATCAGGGACGGGGAGATGTGTAGGTATTGTAGTCAGGGTGCAGTACACCTATTTCCAAGCTATTGATCAGCTTAGGGTTATATCACAAAGTGGAAAAGTATGTATCACGTGTCTTGATGGAGGCCCAGGCAGTCCTGGGACAACTCCCTCCAATGTGATGTATTAAATCAGAAACCTGAAGCACAGACTCAGGCCCCACTGCATTCACAGGCTGACAGTCTCCAACCTGACCTCGACCTGGCCTGACCCTGGGCATTCCCTGCATCCCATTGGGAAAAGAGTGATTGGTTCCAAAGTACTGAGGGTTGTCAGCTTGGAGATACTGGTGTCAAATAAAGGAGTGGTCCCAGAGTGGAAGTCCCATGTTAGCTGGTAACCAGAGAGGCACCAATGTCCCAAGGCAGGACCCGAGGAGTGAAATTCTTTGGGGTGCATTTTAACTGCCAGTGGTGCCGGACAAATGCTTCTGGCCAAAACCTCTGGCTGATGTTTCACACTCACTTCCTATGGGCCTGGTGTCCAAGCCAAGCTCCTGGCACTCCATATCTTATGGCTGACTCTTGAGCTCAGTGTTTTTTGCTGCCTTGAAGAAGTTATTCCCAACATCAGACTTCCTCAAGACGATCCTGCCAAGATGCTCCGACTTCCCCTGTTAAGCAGCAGGAGAGTTCAGGCTGTGCTTCAGAATAATTATGCATAAGGCACAGTGTCAAAACAAAGGTGGAAGATCCTAAAACATGCACGGATGTGCTGTACTTGTTCCTCTCTGTGTCCTTGAGACATTTCAGTACCTTCCAGAAAAAGAAGGATCAGGTGCCAAATGCTGGCTGCAATCTCCTTCTCTCCCAGGTGCTGTTTCTCAGGAGATTCAGACTGCTAATCTGCCTGGGAAGGGAACAGGGGTTATTTAAGGCTGTTTGCTGTGGGATGTTGGGGTGATGCTGGGTCAGGCTGTGGCTCTGGAGCCCCAGGACAGACCTCGTAGGGTCAGTGTCAATCTTTTTCTGTCAGAAGGCCACAGGCTCTCACACCTGGGACGTGGGATGAACACTGAAAAAGAGGATGCAAGGTCCTTGCAGTCCACCCAGCAGCCCTGCAGGTCCCTCCTGTCTTAGACATCCAAATTCTACCTGTGCCTGCAGTTCAGGGATCTCAGCTTCTGCAGATGTCTCAGAAACACTGAGACCAAGAGCATTTGGGGTGTGAAGTCAAGTGACAATCTTTGTGTTGCTCTTACATCGGCTCTTTCCTCCTTTGCCTTCATTCCTACCCTTTAATTGCCTTTATTATATACAGGACCTTCTGAGGGGGGAGGTAAACATGAGGTTGTTATATGGCAACTGTTCCATGGCTCCCCCAAAGCCTGGGATACCAAGCCTGCCAATTGGGGTGAGTTTAGTGCTCCTTCCAGCCCATCTCCTTCCCTGCTGTCACTCAGATGAGGATCTCAGGAAGAGGCATGGGCATCAGCCCAAACATTTTCCAGACCATTTTGACATTAAGACAGTGACAAAGGCATGAGCAGAGCTGTTTCTCTGGAGAATGCCCCACGGGGAAAGGCTTTGGCTCTCTGTCATGCTCCCATGATCCAAGGCAGCAGCAGGAGCCGGTGGTGTCTGGGAGAAAAAAGGCTGATGCAACTTGTGGCACCACGTTGTGCTCAAAGCACTTCAGCCCAAGCCTAAATTTTCAGCACTGAGGCAGCCAGGGCTGTGTCCCACTGGCACAGATTCCCTGGGTGGATCCATCTTCCCCCCTCTGCTGATGGGGCCAGTACAAACCATGGAGAAGCTGAGCCAGAAGCTCCTTCCAGGACCATTCTTCCTCGGGGCTTGCAATTCCGCAGGTTCAGGCTGCAACTGCACCGAGCAAGCAGCCAGGCAAGGTGCTTTTCAGGCTACTTATAAGCTCAGGGTATCTCAGTAATAGGTGCGTTGTCACCACCTGAGGCATTTTGGGTACTGGAAGCATCCCAGACTGGCAGTCACTGGGATGCCAGATGTAGGTTTAAGGTATACATCAGCCAGGTGAGCTGCTTGTGAGACCACCACATACTACCAGATAATTGCACCAAAGAGACACCCATCTCAGTCCAGTCTATTCTCCCAACCCCCTGGATCTTTGGAGGGGGTTTTGGATCCTGAAGCAGGGATCATATTCTGGGATCACACAGGGAGCAGTTGCTGTGCTCCATCCCCTGCACAGGGGTTCTGAGGAGTGGGATGGTGCCTCCCTGCTCCCAGAGTTTCCAGCAGCCTGTTGTCCTGCTGTGATGTCAGGGAGGCAGCTCTGCCAGGGAAATCACAAAGGCAGCCACAAGTGGGACTTAAAATAGCTCTTCATGCAAGGCAGAGGGAGGGGAGGGCGGCGGGGACAGGACTCTGCCTGCCACATTGACAACTTTCCCAGGGAGGCTGAACTCTGCCTGTCAGTGCTCTGCTTCTTCTCCAGCAGAAAATCCCAGAGGGAAAGAGGGATCTGGTGCCCCTTGGATGGTGCAAACCTTCCTGTGAGCGGGAGGTTTCCAATCAGCTGGGAGAAGAGAACAAAATCACAGTGGCCTCTTGGGGGAGGAAGGGGGCCAGCCCTTTCCTGGTTGGTGGCCGGGTTCATTCTGGAGCCAAGGTCCCCCTTCCCACATTCCCACTCCTCCTGTGGCTTCCTGAGATGGCAAAGGCACTGACTCCACGGTGCTTGGCTGGCTCAGCCAAGCTCCTGCAGATGCCAAGGTTGGAGCCTACAGGGATGAGTGAGGTGGCTGTTCAAGCAGGGAAAGCGGCCACCACATGGAGGGCGCTGTGACTGGGCTGTTGTGACGCTTCCATGTGCTAGGAATTACATGGAGGAAGCTTTCTTGGGAGACTCTGGGCAAAGGAGTGAGCTCATCATGGCTGTGCAAGCCGCATCCCACCCAAAGGAGTTGGAGGTAGGGTTTGAAGCCCTGCTCTGCCCCAAGGGACATCTCTAATCACCTGCAAATCAGAGTGGATCACAGCTGGTTTCCTAGCAGGGTGCAGCACTTCTCCAGGGAACTCCAAGAGGCAACCTTCTAATCCAACAGGTCACAGCAGAGCTCTTCCACCCCACCATCTCTACCAGGGTGCTTCAAATCCAGTCCATTTTCCCCTCCCCCAGCAAACATCGAGAGTGATGGGATCTGTGGGTCAAGGCTGGATTGGTTGGCTGGATTTCAGTTGCCAGGTGGTTCATCCTGTTCAGAAATAAGAGCATGGAGCTGATGGGACAAAACACCTTCAAGAGCTGCCTGTTTCTGTCAGCATGGAGAAGGCACTTAATTAATGCTGATTTTGGGATGTGAGAAGGTAAATACCAACACATCTCCCTTGTGTCTGAGCTCAGGAGGGTTGCCAGCCTGGGGCCTCTCCCGAGTCTCTCAGCTGTGGTAGCAGCAGCAGAAAATGGCTCAGAACTGCATAACTTTTTGGGAACAGCCAGCAGATAAATGGCCTTGCAGCTCCCTGAGCTCTGTTTGTCTCCTGCTCTCCTCAGGCTGGCAAATCCACAACTGATATTCCACCCCTCCTCCAACTGATTTTTTTTTTTCCTTATCTTTGCTTTTTCCAAGTTGCAACCTGTGTCTTGTAGGTGTGCTGAGCCTTGTCTTGCACTCATAAATATTCAGGGTGTGCTGCAGGAGGCTTTGGGCTGAAGTGTGTCACAAGGCAAGAGTCCTGCCTTTGCTGTGCACAGAGCATTACAGGAGCTTCCCTGACCCGCCTCCCAGGGGGATAATGCTCCAATACTGCACATTTGTGTCCTTAAAATTGAACACTTCAGCCAGACAAACCTCTGTTCCATCAAGGCTGAGGTGGTTTGTACTTGGAGGCTGCCTGGGCCGGGCAAGCTTTGAAAACAACTGCTGGTACAGAGAAACTCTGAAGCACCTTATCTTTGCGTGCTCTGAGCTCTGGCATCTTCCCTCTGCATGGCTCTCCTTCTCTGCCCCACCACTGTCCCAGAGCCAAGGACACCCTCAGTCCACACCATCTGGTTCATGTCTCTTGTGCTCCCAGCGATGCCAAACTTGCCCTGGCTCTGCTCTGCTGTTCCAGCCTTGCTGTTGGATGCTCCTCCTTGGCAGGGAGGTTTGAGCACATGACTGCACATTCCTCACTGCGGTGGGACATGTGTGCAAGCTTAACTCAAACATGCTGTCCCCACTCTTCTGCCTGTTTGGGGCCCTACTTTGGGGATTCCTCGTGCATCTGTTGTTACCCCACAGCTCTAAACTCGTGCAGTGCTGCAGCCAACTTTATGCTTTGGATTAAATGTACCACAGGTTAAATAAGATCACTTGGGATTTGGACATATCGTAGAATCATAGAAAGGTTCGAGTTGGAAGAGACCTTAAATATCATCCAGTTCCAACCCTCCTGCCACAGGCAGGGACTCCTTCCACTATCCCAGGTTGCTCCAAGCCCCGTCCAACCTGGCCCTGGACATTTAACACACACATTAATAACAGCATAACTCTCAGGCTGCCTTCTCCTACCTGTTCAGCCTCCCCAACACCTATTCTAGGGACTACCTCTCCTGAATCAAATCAAATTCTCCCTCAGGTTTCCTATAAAATAACACACTTCAGGGAAAGAGTTGGGAAAGTTTTATGATGCATGTCTGTGTATGTGTGTGCTCAGATCTCACCCTGGGAGGGTGACAGGTATTACTGCAAGTGCCTCTCGGCTCTTGTTCCACCTCTGGGCAGCCACAGTCTCTTGCAATTTATCCTGAATTAAGCAGCCCTGCCCCTGTGCTCTCCTTCACCCTCCACTTGCCTTTCAGAGGAATGCACTGGCCTCGTGCCTCCAGGCTGCAATTTAACTGCATCTGGTGCTGTGTCTGCAGGTAAATACCCAGGACTGGGAAATACAGGTCTGGTTTTGATTCTCTGCATGGCCCTGGGCACCTCCTTGCAAGGTGTGTGTCCTGCAGCTCCGTGTTGGAGCCGTGGATGGGGATGACCCCCTGACATCCAGCTTGGGTGGTACAGAGGAGTGAAGAGCTGCTGCTGCTGATGCTGCAAAGGCAGGTTATGAATATGAGATTCCTTGTGGTGAGGGTTTCGTGGAACAGGTTCAGCATTCAGGAACTGGTTTGGAATCATAGAATCATTGAATGGTTTGGGTTGGAAGGAAAGGACCTTAAAGAGCAACTAGTTCCGATGCCACACACTAGACCAGGTTGCTCAGGGCCCCATCCAACCTGGTCTTGAGCTCTTCCAGGGATATTCTGCTCCTGATTCTGCCACAGTCTGATGTGGCTCAGCCTGGGAAAGAGCCTGTTAAATGCTTTAAGCCTCCCTTGCAAAGTGCCCTCAGCAGCTGCATCCACGTTCCTGCTGTTAATGCTCAAGGTTACTCATCTAATCTTCTCCATTTCTCCACCAGGACTGCCAATGTCCAAGGAAGATTGGTCCTAATTTCCTATCCTGTCCTCATGAATTTTTGCCTTGTCCATGCCAGGAGCACATGGAACAGCAAGTTCTATTGCCAGCCAGCAGATGCAAACTAATTCCCACCGCCTTAATTACAAATCCCTGTGCAGAGAGGAACTCAGGACAGGCTGTAGTGGTTAAACACGAGACCCCTCATCTGTTCCTGTGTCCTGCCTCCAGGAACTGCCATCAGCAAGTGTGGAGAGAGTGTAGAAACAGAGCAAGCTGTTGGACTCGATGATCCTTGTGGGTGCCTTCCAATTCAGGATATTCCAGGGACTTTTTGCAAGGGCATGGAGTGATAGGACTGAGGGAAATGGCTTCAAGCTGAAAGACGATGGATTTAGATTGGATAATAGGAAGAAATTCTTGGCTGTGAGGGTGGAACAAGTTGTCCAGAGAAGCTGTGGTTGGCCCATCCCTGGAAGTGTTCCAGGCCAGGTTGGATGGGGCTTGGACCAACCTGGGAGAGCGGGAGGTGTCCTGCCCATGGCAGGGGGTTGGAATGAGGCGATCTTTAAGATCCCCTTCCAATCCAAACCACTGTGTGATGCTGTCATTCTGTCCTCACATAATTCATCCAGCTGCACGAATTTCCATCATCCTGAGCCAGTGAAACCAGCTGAAACTCCAGCATGTCCTGGGTGTATTTGTTTGCACTTATTGGAATAATTTATTTGGTGTGTGATGTCTTTGTTTTCCAGAAAGAGGGTGCGTGTCAGCTGAGTCTTGTGATGTGCTGAAAACCTGAATTTTATACATACTCAGGTGTTTTCTGTTGTCCTTGAACTGACTAGAAGGAAATATCCATGAGGAGGAGGAGGACTATCAAAGACAACCAGTGCAAGTGATGCAGGAATGATGTATTGCAGGACAGATGTATTGCAGGAGGGCTGTGAGCAGGTACAAGCTTGGCCATTCAGCAGGAATTGTATCACGGGAAGAGAAGCTTGTTTATTGGTTTTCTTTTGGACAAACTCACTGTGCTCATTACATGCCAGCTATCCCTCATGCCCACCTGGGTCCTATTCCCAGGCTTTGTGCTTCATTTTCCTTGTGCTGCTCCTTGGTGCTTCCATCTGCAGGAGGTGCTGAGATTCCTT
>JAWWES010000041.1:1439917-1461711 GCA_035583135.1 Lophotriccus pileatus
CAGGATGTAAAAATTTGCTCCCTCATCCCAAAAGAGGGAAAAGCAGGAAGATTCTCTGAGGATTCAGGGCACATTTCCCTTTCTTCTTGTTCTGGGCTCCCCCTTGGGTTGTCACCAAAGTTTTTGGTGAGGACAAAATATGAGGAATGGACTGTGTCCTCCAAAACCTTGCAGGGCTTGTGGCCAGTGCCTAGAGAGGCAGGACACAGTGGAAGGTGTCCATGCCCATGGCAGGGGGTTGGAACAAGATGATCCTCAAGATCCTTTACAATCCAAGCCATTCTCTGATCCTGTGACATGCTCTGACACAGACTTGTCGCACATGTGACCTCCCTGGCATGATTTGGAGTGTGTTCTTTGCTGGTTTGAAGTCTTGAAGCTCAGGCTTGCTCCCTCCAGGATGGGATTTTGGGGTACACTTGCCTTTTTTTCTGCTTTTCTGGCTCTCCAAAGAAGACAGACTGAGAAGGTCTCCTCATTTCTGGTGTGTGTCATCTCTGCCCATGGCATTTAAAATGGTCAGTGGTCACCACCCCTTCCACACCCACTTGGCCCACCTTGGCAAGAGGTTTGTTCTGGCTGGTTTATCGTCTTTAAATCTCCTGGGTTGGCTCCATTTTAACAAGAAACCAGCCCTTTGTAATAACTGCAGAGATTAAGCTCTTATGAACCCTCAAACCATTAACCTGAAGGAAATAGAACAATAAATTAAAGGCATTAATGAAGCTGTACAACAAGCTCTAAATTTGTCAGGGAAACTGTGCAGTTATTAACAGCAAACTAGACTCAACATGATCTGTCACCAGGGAGGTTTGGGAGGTGCAGGGTGGGGATGGATACCAGCAGTCCTTGTCCATCCTCATGTCAGGATGGAGGTGTGTTGAAGTTCTTGTACATCTAACCAGGGTGGCTATCCTTAGGTCCAGCATTTGATGTGGAATGTCACCTAAATAGCCTGTCTTCAGCCTGACCTGGGAGGACTTCTGTGTGGCTGCCATGTGTTTTTTGGGGACCAGGAGATGTTGAACTGTTCTCAGGGTGTTGTTGCACAGTAAAAGAACTCTGTGGTGGAAGGATAGACATCTCTTGCAGGTTGTTTCTGCAGGTGGTGTTACCTTTTCCATGGACTGTGCAGTCCTTGCTGGGAAAAGGACCTGGTAGTTGTATTTGTGATGGACTTTAGGGACTGGTCTCCATTGTCTCACATCCTCCACCCGATTCATATCCCCTGCCAAGCACAAAGATCCTCTGGTGCTATTTAATCATGCCAGGGAGGAAGCAGATGGAAAAGGCTGAAGCAGGAACCTGTGACAACACAACACCACATCATCCCCCCAAAATCTTGCCACATTATGGGCCCCCCTCCCCCTCCAGAAAAGCATAAACCATCATGTCCCATGGTGCTTGAGGAAAGAAGCAATTAAAAAGTGCTTAATTTTCCTGCAGCACTAAGAACAACAGGGAACAGGGGGATACAGCACCGTGCACCAGCACGTGGGCAAATGTGCTCACGAGAGCTGGGGCTCCCTGGAAGTGCAGGTGGCTGCTAATTTGAACAGTATCCACTCTTTGAATGAAGCCAGCAGGGGTGAGGAACAGGGATTTGTCATTTCTAGGAGGTGGCTTTGGGTCCCTGCCAGCTCAGCGGGATTGGGAAGCTCCTCTCATCCAAAGCGGCAGCTGCGGAGTCAGTCCCAGCCAGAACCTCCCCTGTGCATGGGGGTGCTCCCTATAAACAGTGGGGTTAGGAGAAACCTGTCTAGCTCACCCCACTGAAGGCAGGATGTGTATCCCACCTGACAGGGGCTTCTACAGCCTGTTCACTGAACTTCCAGGCTCTCCAAAGCTGCTCCTCGTGGCTCCTCGTGGCTAGAAAGTTTCTCCAGTGCCCAAAGCCAGCCTCCCCACTGTTATGCACAGACTTCCCACACCAGCCAGGGAGAAAGATTTATTTTCTTCATTTTCCTCCTCCACATTTGAAGCTGGTTATTCTGCTTCTCCCCCATCCTTCACCTCCTCCAAACAGCCCCAGTTCCTCCTGCGTTGCCGTGGAAGTTCTCCCAGGTTCTCCTGAAGTCCTGGAGTGCTCCACTTGTGGCCTCAGCAGCACCACCAGGGCAGCTGGGCTGTGCCACATGCTCCTGAGCCCAGGTGCCCATTGTCCCTGGCAAGGGGGGGTCTGTGTGTCCTGCAGAAGCCCAGCACTGTTGATTTAAGCACATGGGGTATGTGACCCCCCTTTCGCCTCAGTTCCACAGAGCCACCGAGTCCCTCCTCCCCTGCTCTGACCCTGTGCCCTCAGTTGTTGTTGCCTGAGAGTATTTGCCCTCCCTGAGTTCAATCCTGTTTTTCTTCAGTTCATCCAGCTCGTGTTTGTGTTCCAGGCTCTCCAGCCTGCTCACAGCCTTTCCTGATTTAACAGGCTTCTTCCCTTATCCCAGTAATTCAGGGAGATATCAGCCAGCCAAAGGGCTTGCACGTGTGTTCCCCCAGCTCCCTAAAAAGCTCAGGCTGCCCTAGGTTCCTCTGGAGTAACTCCAGGCCTGGTGCTGTGAAAATTAGGGATTGAATTCCCAGAGGCAGCAGATGGGTGATATCTCTTGGAGATTGCTCACCTACATATACTTTCTCCTGCATTCCCCCTGCATCCCTCCTGCTCCCACCACCAGCATCCTGTGACATCCAGGACTCTGTATCTCCAAGTCCAGGCTCTGCCAGGCAGTCGACAAGCACTGGAAAGGATGACTTGGAGGCAGGCAAGTGAATCTGGGTCAGGGAATCCTCCTCTACACTTGATCCTGGAAACAATGGAGAGTTTTCCCCAGCAAGGTGCCAAACACCCTTTGAAGTGTCAATCACATCATTTGGCATTGATTTTTCTTTAAAGAGCTCCCTGTTGCTCCTCTCCCAAGAGCCAGGCTTTCCTCTGACAGGCAGGCTTGTGTGGGAATTTTGAGGCTGTGCAACTGCAAAACTTCAAGGACCAGCCTCAGATTTGGGTTCCTGCAAATGGGGTGATCCCTCCTCCCCATATAAGTGTGATATCCCATATGCTGCTCCTACACTGGCTGTGAACTGGGAATTGTACCAACCCAGCCTTGTGGGCACATTTCTGGGGCTTTTCTTGGCAGGGAAGGAAATTTAGGAGATGATTTTGCCATGGGTGCTGGGGGATAGGCTGATTAAAGTTTTCTCATGACACAACAGTGGGATTTTCCTCATGTCCTTGGATGATATTAAACTGACAGAGAATAGATTTAGATTAGATATTAGGAAGAAATTAGAAATTAGGAAGAAGCCTGTGAGGGTGGGAGGTGCTGGCACAGGTTGCCCAGGGAAGTTTTGGCTGCCCCATCCCTGGAAGTGCCCAAGACCAGGGTGGATGGGGCTTGGAGCAACCTGGGATAGTGGAAGATTGCCTGCCCATGGCAGAGGGTTAGAACTAGATATAACCCTTAAGTTCCCTTCCAACCCAAACCATTCTATGACTCTTATGATCTTAGTTTCACTTTTTTTTTCCTATTTATGTCCAAGCTTTTGCTGGACTTCCCGGCGAGCGCCCAGATTGCCGTCCTCTCCAAGACGTGTTTAAATTGCTTTTCACGTCTTGCAGCAGGGCTTCTACTTTTACTTGAAGTGCTGGATGTCTCTGCATTTAAATCATGATGTTCTTTTCCCTGGGACTGACAGCTGGGAAGTGCTAGGTGGCTTCAGCTTTATAATTACCTCTGTCTGTCTTGCCTGTGTGTTCATGCACACACACACGTGCAGTTGTGTGCCAGGCTGGGGAGGAAGCAGCGAATTCAAGGAACAGCTGGATCCAGTTTGTGACACGTCAGGAGGAACTGTTTTTCTTCTAAACATCTTTTTATCTACGTCTCAGTGCTGCTCTTCCCTCCTGCAAGCATCACAGGAATGAGCAAGCCTGGAAATCCTCGGCCTGTTTGGGAAAAAGGGGAGGTTTGCTAAATATTGGTGGTCCCCGTGTGAACTTGCCTTCCACCCCCGGGGACTGTGTGTCGAGGCAGAGTTCCCCAGGGATTTGGCTTGTGGGACTCCTATGAGGAGGATGCCTTCAGGTTCAACTTCATGGCAGGCAAGGCAGAAAGGCACTGGAGGTGGCTGGGAATGGGGATTGAACCAGGAATGAGTCTGTGCTTCCCTCTGTGCCTTACACCACTGTAATCCCTTACACTCCCTGCTCCGTCCCGGCTGTGTTTCCTGATTGTGAACCAGAAACAGCCAAGGAGCCTTGAGGTGTCTGCTGGCCAGAGAGACTTGATCCCTGTGGCTGTCTGGGCAGGCACAAGCTGGGCAGAGGAGGGGGTGAGATTTTGGGAATTGGGGCTTTCACCGCTGACCCGAGATCCCAGGAAAGAGCCTTTCGCCGAGCGGGGTTTGGAGAGGCCTCATCTCCGTCGTCTGTTTCCTTTTCCTTTTAATGTGTTTGCTCTCTAATGTGTGTTGACACAGTAAATACACATGTTTGTACAAACATCCCAGCTGAGGGTTGCTCTGGAAGCCCCTCTGGAAGCAGGGGATGGGAAATGTGGATGGCAGATGTTGGGAGCCGACCTGCTGCCTGGTACGTGTCCCAGTGCCAGGGCTGCTGGGAATGGGCCCCAGCAGGAGGAACCTGATGAGGCAGAGGATGCTTTGGTGGGATTTTTTTGGGCTGTTGCAGAAAGGCACAGGAGCCCAGTGCTGGTCAGGTGCAGAAAGGTGTCCCTTGTCCTTTGCTCACTGTTGCATTGGGGATCCAAACTGTTACTGAGTACGTGCTGAAGGTGAGAAAATATGATGAGTGGGCATGGTGGTATTTGGTTGAAGGTTGGACTTGATCTTGGTGGTCTTTTCCAACTTTGATGTTTCTATGAGTTCAGGTTCTTCCAGACTCCTTCACAGCTCAATGTGCTTTTGTACCCAAATCTAAGCTTATGATTGTCTGTGGCCTCTTATTTCCAACCATAAAATTCAGGAAACAGGGTTGGAGGGCCTTAAAATGAGTTGAAGTGTGTTTAAAACTGACCCCATGTAGCCCTGTGAGCTACAGATGAGCTTGTGTGGTTTCCCAGACCAAACTCCAGCACTATGGAACTTGTTATATCCACCATCAGATATTAATAATGTGCCTCAGTGCTGACCACAAGCTGTTCATGGTGGAAGCTGAATGCAGAGAAGGTGGAGGTGATTTTAAAAAGTACAGGGTGTAGGACACAACTTCTCTGGTTTGTAGGTTTGTTTGAACACTCCCAATTAACTCACAGGCTCTTTTTAGAGTCATAGAACATCCTGAGCTGGAAGGGACCCACAAGGATTGAGTCCAACTCCTGGCCCTGCACAGGATACTCCAAGAATCCCACCATGTGCCCCTTGTGTATAACAGCATCCCAAGAAAGACCAAGTGCAGTTTTCTCCTCCTCTTCTTGCAATATGACATGTTAAACAAGCAAACACTGCCCTCAAAATTATGAGTTTCTCTAATAAACCATCCCCACCCCTTTTCCCACACGGGGAGCAAGGAAAGGGTGGATGGCCCATCTGTGAGAGATGCCAGACAGTCACTCAGGCTGAAATTGGTCTCCCCTAATGCTGGTCATCAGCACTGAATCGAAATGAGCTGCCTTTTATAGATAATGGAGAGAGACTGGCACCTCCAGAAAGCAATTCACTCCATCTGCCCGTGACACCTATTTAGGATGGCACAAAACGCCCCATGGTGAAACCTGTCTCTTCCCATTGACTCCAGGGGGAAACCTGCCTGACTCATTAGGAGAGATGTCTAATTTTCAGGAAGACCATGTTAAACAAGATGAATCCCACGTTTATTGGATGCCTGGAGGGCACACAGGTGACTGGTGACAGCGAGATGTCTCTGGAGCCAGACAGAGCCGGGCTGCTCATTCCTCATCCATTCCTTTTAGGTTGGTTTCAGTTGGCCCCTTTGCATCCAAAATATCCCGCTCTGAGCAGGGTTACTGCAAGTGGCACCTCATTTTGTGGTGCTCTGGGAAGTAGATGGAACATTGTTGTGGGAAACACGGAATTTGAAGGGTTTCTGCCATGTTTCTCCATCCTCAAAGCAGCTCCTTCCCTGTGCTGCTCAGGCTTTGAAAAAGGAAGGATCGGCTGCCCAGGGAGGGGGTGGAGTCCCCGTCCCTGGAGGTGTTTAAGGACAGACTGGATGTGGCATCAGTGCCCTGGGCTGGGTGACAGGGGTGGGGTTGAATCAAAGGTTGGGCTTGATGACCTCAGGGGTTTTTCCAACCTGGTTGATTCTGTGATTCTGAGATTTCACTGTTCCCATTTTACAGACGGAACACTCGGGGCACAAAATGGGATGAGTGACAGGAAAGGGCACTGTGGGACTGGCACAGGACTAGAATCAAACCTGTGCTCCTCAGACAACAGGGATTTATGGCTAAACCACAACACTGGCTCTACCTGTGGACTTGGGGCTTTTCCATCTGCTTCCCTTCCTGAGTGAAGCTGGAAAGGCAAAGGGTGTCTTTTAACTCCCAGGTGGGATGTGGCAGAACTCCTTGTTGCTGATTAGGAACACCCAAGCATGCACTGATGAGGCCATCAAGGTGATGTCTGGGATTTGACTTGGCTGTCCCCAATCCCAGTGAAGTCCCCTGGATAATATTTCCCAGATGTTCAGAAACACATGAATTTGGGAATTTAGCCCATCTTTATGTCACCCCAGTCACCTCTGGATTTTTTCCCCTTCCAGGCCTCCAGTTGCCCCTCAAAGCCCTCATGGTCCAGGACGTGTCACCAGCTCATGGGTCATTTTGGATCATTTGGGATCATTTCTCCATTGGTGAAGAACTGACATGGCTTGCCCTAAAATCCCCCAAATCCTCTTTGCTGGGGGCTTGGAGCAAATCCTGGGCAGCAGCCTGTGGGACAAGGCTTTCCTTTGCCCGCTGGAATCTCTGATGGGAGGACAGGGCAGGATGAGACCCTTCCCAAAGCATTGCTTCAGCTCTGGGACATCTCAAGGAATTGGGATTCCTATAGGAACCCACTCCATAGAGCTGCTGACACCCTGTGGCTGTCGGGAAGAAATGCAGCGATTTTCACAGGAGGGTTGGGCAAATTTGGGGTTGAAAAATGTGCTTCCAGGAAAAAGAAAAAAAGTGACTGTTCTAGGAATAAAAAAGTACAGGAAAAAAAATAATAATTAAAAAGGGGAACAACCCCCTCTCAGACGTTTCCCAGCTGTGCTTTTAGTGCTGCCACAGGGACAGAAGTGGCAGCTGGCTGGCTGGCAGCCTGCTCCTGGCTGTCTCCACTCTGCTCCCAAGGCCATGGGCCAAGGGCAGGAAGCTTTTTAGGAGCTCCCAGTTTGGGGGATGAGTGGGAAAAGGCAACTGTCGACAGAGATAAAGCACATGGCCACTTCCTCACCAAAAGAACTTCTTTAACTCTTTCTCCTTCCTGCCCCTTGTCTCTCCTCTTGCAGTTTGCCAACAACAGCCAAGATGTTTCCACGCAGAATAACATTTTACCCCTCGGTGTTTTTTCCCAACTGCCAAAAGATCAGACAGAGATTTCTTCCTTTTAGAAGGGACCATCTAGTCCTCCTCCAAGAGAGAGGAGAGAAAGAGAAAAAAACTGAGGATCATGCCCTTCCCCTCAACACCAAAGGGCTGGGGGGAGTTGATGGCCCCGGGATAAAATTGGCAGCGTGATGAGTTTTAGTTTCAGCCTTTGAAGAGGAGAGAAGAAGCAGCTGATTGTCACGGAGGGAGCGGGCACGTCCCTTTAAACAACAAAGCCCGCAAAGATAGCCTGGAGTCCCAAAAATAGAGGCTTCACACTGCCTTCCTCTGTCACTCCCGGACAGAAATAGGAGTCCAGTGGGGACCATTGCATGAAGAGAAGCTGCAGTCTTCTGCCATGAATGCAGAAGGGTGCAGGCAGTGGGAGGGGGTTGGCTGCTGGCTCCTGGGGCAGCTGGTCGGGCTCTGGGCTCCATCCCCCAGACTGGCATCACCCTCTGCACTCTGGACGGGGGCTCTTCCCTCCTGCTATGGAAATGAAACACCTGAGCCACTGCAGGATTGCTCCCCAAGGCCTGTTTTGTGGATTGTCCTTTGTCTCACCCTGTTTTAAACGTCCCAGGGAGGGCTGGAGGGCTCAGGCTGAGCTCGGGGCTGTGAATGATGCCAGTGTCCCAGGGGGCACCGATTTTATGGGGTTTTATGGCACATCCATCTCTGTATGATGGAGCTGTGCCTCCTGCATCCCTTGTGGACCGTCCCCTCCCTCTTTGGGACAGCTGGTGACCCGCTTTCATCCCTGTAAACTGCTCAGAGAGTGCTAAAACCCAGTGCTGGGAGCTGCCCGGTGCCGGGCTCAGCCGAAAAAGGGTCGGATTAGACCCCCAGATAGAGAGGGATGTGCTTCGGGACGGTCCCGGGGCTGGCATGAGGACAGTGGGGACAGCGGGTGGCAGCGGGACAGCTACTGCAGCTGCGCCATCTGCTGCACACGTGGAGAAGCTTCTGCCAAAAAGGAGCATTTTGGGTTAGGAGTTACTGAAAACAATTGACAGCCCATCCCCAACCCCTTCTCCTTCCCCCTCCTTTCGTGCTGGATGTTCGGGCAGGGCCCCTCACCCCCTCCATCTCCCGTGGACCAAGCAAATCTTTGATGCAACCTGTTAAGGGTTGGTTAAATAGCTATTAAAAAGCCTTTTCCCCCTTCCTTTTTGTTTTCTGAGGCGGATCTGGAGAGAGGGAACAAAACAAGGCAGCTCCAGGCACTTGTCAATGTGTTTTCCCGAGGGCTCTGTGAAGCATCCTCGAGGGAGTGTGACGATCTCCAAACCCGAGGTTGCTGTGCTGTGTTTCAGTTTCATGGAACTGATCTAATTTCACCACAACAAAGTCCTGGAAACGTGAAAGCTTTACCTAAAAATGAGATCAGGCGTTGGGAAAGAGGGAGCAAATGGCAATTCCAGTAAGACGTCTGTTTTCCAGCAAATCCTCAACCTTGCCCATGTTTCAAGCTGTTGTTTGGGTGAAGATCATTGTGTACCTCAAAATATGAGGGGGTTTGCACATTATGGGTCCTTGACTTGGGATTTCACTAAATAATACCCAAAATCTTGGGAATATGAGACATCAGAACTAACTCGACCTGTCACGACTTCAAGGAAAAGGAGTGACTCCTACTTTGGAGGTTTGAGGTCCTCTTTTTTTTTAGCTGTGGTCACCAGTCCACATTAGTTCCTCTGGAGTCCCTGCTGCTACTGGTGTGTAAATCTGTGATAACCTTGTTGACAGGCTGGGAGAGCTGGGGATGCCCAGCCTGGAGGAGTGAAGGCTCCAGGGAGACTTGGAGCTCCTTCCAGTCCCTAAAAGGGCTCCAAGAGAGCTGGAGAGGGACTTGGGACAAGGGCCTGGAGGGACAAGACAAAGGAGAATGGCTTTAAGATGGAGGATGGATTTAAATTAGATGTTAGGAAGAATTTCTGGACTGTGAGGGTGGGCAGGCCCTGGCCCAGGTTGCCCAGAGAAGCTGTGGCTTGCCCCTGGATCCCTGGAAGTGTCCAAGGCCAGGTTGGAGCAACCTGGGATGGTGGAAGGTGTCCCTGCCCATGGCAGGGGGTTGGAACTGGATGGTCTTTAAGATCCTGCCAACCCAAACCACTCTGTGATCCTGTGCACAAAGCTGGAGCAGATCACAGAAATTGCTGGTTGCTCTTAGGGGTGATTCTGCTGAAGCCTTCAGTGATCGAGGGGGGGTTAATCTTTGACACCCTCATCATTCAGTCCCTGTGCCACCCCCTTTTTGGCGTGGTTGAGGAGGGGGTGCCTTGGCTGGGACGCTGCTCAGAGGCACCCTGTGCAAGGACAAAGGCGGGAGAGCCCGTGTGAACCGAGGGGAAGGGCAGCACCGATGAAAGGAGCAGTAATTATGCGTCTCAATGCCCTCCCTCCCAGGCAGCCCTCGGCAGGTACATCTGATCCCTGGGCTTTTGTGTCCTGACTGGCACTCGCTGTATTGACGCTGAACTCCTGACCTTGTTTTGTCTCGAGCCACGACCTGATGTCAAAACGGCTTTGGGTAGAGTTTCATCGCCTGGGTTACCCCGAGCTCCCAGAGGAAAGTGATCCCTCTGCTCCTGTGAGCAACACGCTCTTGCTGCCCCTCCCTGACCCACGGGGAATAGGTGATGGCTATGGAGACAGGACATCATGCCCAGCCTGTTCTTCCATCACCTTTCCATCCCCAAAGGTGCAGCTGAGCTTGCTGCAGGCTTTCTGCCTTGATTGACACGTTTGGGATAATGGGAAAAGATCCTTTTTGGGCACCCCAGGGGACCTCAAACAGAGCAGTGCCATGAGCATCTTTGGGAAGTAGTCATGGCCTTTTCCTAATATCTGCTGTCCAAACACACAGCTCAGCAGCAGTGCCTGGGGTGTGGTATCTGCTCTGGTAGGAACCACTTGCACTTTGTCCCCAGAAGATTTCGGGCAGGAGCTTTTCATTGGTCTCCACTGGTACGTGGCCAGGTATAAATGACTTACACAAAGATAATGAGCTGTGTAGGTAAACAGCAAACCACAGACCTTCAGAGGATGGAGGAGTCCTGTGACTCACAGGGTGCTACTTTTAGAGCTCAGAAATCTCAGTCTCTTAAACTAGAGAAGTAACAGATGTCTTGTCCCAGGCAGGACATTGCTCTGGTACTTACAAATGTAAATAAAGTGTTTTGGGGAAGATATGAGGCCCAAAGGGAGCTGCAGACCTGAAGCTGGTCCTGTTGGAAGGACAGTGACCCTCAGCTCTGCTCTGACTCCCCTGCTGGGCTGTGGTCCTTGTCCATCATTTGGTTCAGCGAATGCATCCCTAGACATGGTCTCTCAGGGTCCCTCCCTTTTCCAGAGCTTTTCCAGACTCTCTACCTTCTAATTTTCCCTATTTCACCTGCAGTTCCTATGGACAAGAGGGTTTGGGCTGGATCAGTGCTGTAAGATTGTGTTAAGCTCACGAACCCCATTCTAACTACTTTGATGAGGCAACATAAACTCCCCAACAGCTTGATCCAGGATATGATTCCCAGCCTGGCAGCCAAACTGCATGGCTCAGGCAGCCCTTCTCCTCTCCCAGGAGTCCCCTACCTCTGCCTAAGTGGAATAATATGTCAGCACTCGCCTCCTAAATCCCTCTGGCTCTCTTAATTCTCCCTTGAACATGCCTTGTGCCTTGCCCTCTGTGCCATACAGCTCCTTGGGGCATTCCCAGCAGACCTCCTAATCCTTTTAAGTGTACATGGAGGGCTCTGTTTCCTCCATGGGGTGATCAGCTTCCCTCCTACAGACCTGGGCTGATGCTCTGCAGATGCTGGGGTGTGCTTGGCTGTGAGGAAATCACTCCCTGCCTTCCTCACCCTCTGCATTCCTGCCTTTTGTCTCTCTGTGAATGGGGACTTCACACTGATGGCCCTGGCTGGTGATTTACTGGCATTAAAAATGTGCCTGCCATGCTGTTATTTTTAAATTCATTTGAATTACTTTTGGATAATTCAATCAAGGGGTTTGAATACACATTTGGATAATTCTGATTGATGTACAAGGGGCCCCTGTGATTAAGGGTCTGGAGATACGTGCCATTCTTATGCTATTGGAGGCAATAATTAAAATCATAGAATAATAGAGTTGTTAAGACCTCTAAGAGCATTGAGTCCAGGACTACCAAGACCACCACTGAACCACATCCCTGAGTGCCACATCTTTGCAATCCTTCCGGGGAAGATGTCCCTGCCCACGGCAGCAGGGTTGGAATGAGGTGATTTCTAAGGTCACTTCCAACCCAAAGCATTCTGAGAGTCTATATGGAAGAGAACCAGCAAGTTGTCTGGTGTTCTTGGAAGTAAAAGACCAATCTTTGGGTCATTAAGGAGGGCCTGACTGATAGGAGATGAGAGGAATCCAAAGGCCTCAGTGAGACCCAGCTGAGCAGAGAGGGATTTGGTCTTGATGGAAGTTGGCTGATGGGAGAGGTGGGACTTGCTGGGACGACCTTTCAGTGCAGGAGCAATCTGTGGGAGGTGAATGGAAGAGGCCTCATCCACTGTTTCAGTGCTGGATCAGTTTTCTGGCTGTTTGCATGAAAGGGGAGAAAGGTCAAATGTGAGGTTTTGTCCCCAGATGGTACTTCCCTTTTATCTGAGGCAATATTGGAAGATAAGCATTCACTTTCTCTTCTTTTCTCCTCCTATTATTTTCTGTGGATAAACGTAGATTATGAAGGTTAAAAAAAAAAAAAAGCTTCAAGGGATGTTTTTTATCTGATATTAAGTTCTTAATAGGTCACCTTGGCATTGAGAAGCCCAGGAGCTGAAAGAATCAGCAACTGAATTGCAATAACCTTTGCAGAGCACAGCCCTGTCAGTGGGGCTGGGGCCCAGAGATACAGTGGGACCTCATTGTCTCAGCCTTAGCCCCAGGGATGTCAAGTGACAAAAGCGATTGGGGAGAGAGTCTGGGCTGCCTGATTTCCTTGGAGAGCTTTTCTTTCAGGTTCCCCCTTGGAGATGACCCGTCCCCACTTCGCTGACAGGAATTGTTGCCAAGCCACTGCTC
Source organism: Lophotriccus pileatus (assembly GCA_035583135.1). NCBI lineage: Eukaryota > Metazoa > Chordata > Aves > Passeriformes > Tyrannidae > Lophotriccus > Lophotriccus pileatus. Next base: position 1,452,523 of record JAWWES010000041.1, read on the forward strand.
CACCCAAACCCACCCAAACCCACCCAAACCCACAGTTCTAACCAAGGGAGAGAGGAAGGAGCTCTGGTTCCCAGACTTCTCTTTTCCGTGGTGCACTCACAGCCCATCGCTCTCTGCATCTCTGCAGTCATTTAGCACCAGCACCTGACACAAATATCAGTACAAGAGCAGCCAATCTCACTTTGTCCAGCGATAAAATCTCTGGGACACGATTTTCTGATTTGCTTTTTTTTTTTAGAGAGAGCGGTGAAAATGCCCAAATCCTCAGCAGAGCAGGAGCTTTGCTCTGCCTCTGTTATGCTGCAAAGGGAAATTGCAAATGTGTTGGTCTATCTCCAAGATTGGATGTGACAGGCTGTGATTGAGTTCGTTGCCCTCGCTGACGCCTGGAGCTGCACAGGGCACTGCTCCAGCCGAGGTGTGCAAATGCCCCTGTTGGGAGCAGATTCCCTGTGTTATCTGCTACAGGGAGCAGATCCTTTTGAAGGGATTCCTGTGCTCTCCACGTATGTTCCCACCCCACACTCTGCTGGGTGTGGATGTTTCAGCAGGGCCTGTTGCGACGGGACAAGGCGTGATGGTTTTAGAGGGTCCGTTTAGATTGGATATAAGGACATTATTTTGTGATGGTTTTATACTGAAGAATTTTTATACAATGAGAGTGGTGAATCACTGGCACAGGTTGCCCAGAAAGGTGGTGGATGCCTCATCCGTGGAAACATTCAAGCCCAGGTTGGACAGGGCTCTGAGCAACCTCATCTAGTTGAAATGTCCCTGCTAATTGTGGAGGAGGGTGTGAACTCAATGACCTTTAAAGGTCCCTTCCAACCCAAACAGTCCATGATTCCGTGACTCTATGCAGTCAGTGCATGTGCTCATCTTCACATCACCCCTTGGTTGTGACGGAGACCCCGTGATCCACTGGTGAGTGAATCCTCAGTCCAGGCAGGTGAACCTGGTGCGTGCCAGCATTGCTGGGTGTCTCCACACCCCCTGTTTTTCCTGCTGGACTATTCCCACCCCTTTTCCCGCTGCTGTGCTGACGTGTGCCCTGCTGCCCGCGTGCTGGTGCCGGCACCCGGGTCTCCGCACACATTTCGTTGCCAAAGGGCATCTGGCTCCCTCTCAAGTGCCAAAGTGCCCTGAGGAGCCGTGGGTGTCTCAAAGCTCACCCCGTCTGGCCACAGTCAAAGGGCCCTTTGTGGTGTTGCTCCGCGCCCTCCTCAGCAGGGCTCCCAACCCTTGGGGTCACTGCGTTCCCGGCGCGGCGCGATGAGCTCATCCCTGTGAGGAATCTGGTCCCCCTGTCGTGAACAGAGGCTTACAAAGGACTTGTATTCATGATCCAGCCCATGCTGTGATCCATCTGTCTTCATTCCATCCCATGTTGCTCCCTGCCTCAGTTTCCGAGCCAGCCCACACAAGGATTTGCACTCCAGGCCGACTGCGTTGAGACCTTTGTCTCTGGTCAGTCCCATTTGCACACACACTGCACTTCTGGGTATTTCTGGCCAAAACCATGCAGGGCTCTGAGTCTTTCTGGTGTTGCTGCTTGTCTGAATTACTTTTATCTACAGTTCGACCCCTGCTTTAGAGCTGACCAGAGTTCGGGGAGCATTTTGGGTTCTGCACCTCATGAGCTGACACCCATGGGTGTATGTAAAAATTGTATGTAAAAATTTAATTTCCATCCTTTTTTTACATTGTTGAGCCCTTAATCTCAATCAGAACCACTGTGACTCAAAACATCCATTTACTGTCTGCTTATGAAGGACCAAGAGTGGTGGTAGTAAATATTTAAAATATTTAAAAGGTGGCAAGTTCCTAAAATGTTGGCCATGGAAATGAAAGTCCACCAGTTTGAGGGAAACAAAAGTGCTGGAGTGGCACTAGCATGACCTTTGAGATTATCCACTGGGATCATAAATATAAGCATCCAGCAGCAGGACCCTCCCTGTGAGCGCTGAACTTTACCTCTGGGAATGTCAAATAAAGAAGCTTTATTCTCCATGAAGGTCCTGGAGTTGCTCTGTGGAGCACCTGTGGTTGCATATGTGCCTGATAAAGTGACCCCTGGATGAAGAGGCCACTCTGTTGCCCGTGGGATTGAAATCCTGTGGAGCTTGGGAAGCGGACACAGAGGCTGTACAGGTTCCTGTGGGGAAGGATCAGTTGTCCCATGCTCCTATTTTCCTTTTGCTCCAGTAGAATGGTCAGTGGGGACAGGTTTTTCCCTGATGTGATTTCATTCTCCCAGAGTACCCACTCAGCTGACAGTTCCTCTAATAACCTGAAGCCAAAATTTGGGTAGTAAATCTGGCATCTAGAGGGTTCAAATGGCCTCTTGCTATGGCCAAGCACAGCCTGCTGACATCAAGCCTTAGAGATGCCAGCATGGGGTTTCCTAGGACATACCTGCAGCTCAATGCCTTCAGTGCCCTCCCTCATTTTCCACTGACAGAGGACAAAGCACAACATTTCAGGCTCAAGTGAGTTTTATTTTAGGTTCAGAGTTGGGATAAGCAAAGAAGACGTGTTCAGGGACTACACTTTGAAAGTCTGGGTCTTAGCCACTGCCAGCAGAGCCAGGGGCTGGGATGCCTCGTGGAGAGGAAGGAGGAGAAATTACAGGTTCAGGGCTCTGCTCCTGCACTGAACAGCCCAGCCCAGTCCTTTTTGGGGAGTGGACAGCAAGACCTCAGCCCTGTGCCATAGGTGAGTGCCAGCAGCCTGTTAATGGATTGCCTGGCAGGGCTGGTTGCTGAACACTGATCTCTTGGCAGGCCATTACCTTGAAAAATGAGCTCTGCCGAGCTTGCCTTGTGTTGTTACAAACTAATGATTTGCATTGATTAGCACATGGCTCATGAGTGTCTAATTTATCAATCAGGGAGCGCCAGGGGAGCGTGTGTAAACCATGCTCTCAAAAATGATGTCATCTGTCAATTGGCTCATGAATGTGAAAGCTGCGTGTACCTGACACGCTCTCCCTGGTGAGGGAGAAGAAGGACCTGGTCATCTCCTCTTTCCCAGTGTTTCCAGCTCTGTAACTGTTTCATTGGGATGAGCCTTGGCAGTTCAGGGCCAGCTTGACTGGACACACTTCAAGCTGTAATTATTATTTTTATGGTGCTGGGAGCAGCAGTCATAAACCCTCTGTGTTAGGCGATGTCCAAGCCCGGAATGAAAGGTCGGTCTTTTATTTCTGTCTAATTTAAATCATAACTCCATTGCAGCCAGGAGTACCTCTTCCTGTAAATGTTAGTGGGGATTTTGGGAACCACAGTGGGATGGCACAGTAGTCACCTTCTGCAGGCTGTGGAACAAAGGGGACCTCTGTCACCCAGGAATTTGTCTTCTGGCTTGAAGGACTCTCTGGCCCAAAGCAGGAGTTTCAGTGGCTTTCAGCTGACAGAGGAGAGATTTAGATTTGATATTAGGAAGGAATTCTTGACTGTGAGGGTGGTGAGGCCCTGGCACAGGTTGCCCAGAGAAGCTGTGGGTTGCCCCATCCCTGGAATTGTTCAAGGCCAGGTTGGACAGGGCTTGGAGCAACAAGGTTTAGTGAAAGGTGTCACTGTCCATGGCAGGGGGTTTGGAATGAGGTGGTCTTTAAGGCCCCTTCCAAACCAAACCCTTCTGTCATTCTATGATTCCAGTGCATCCCAGAGTGCTTGATCTGTTGTGAGACTGACCCACCATGAAACTGGAGCATCCAGTAGCCGTGTCAAGGCCTGGTGACCCACACCTCCCTCAAAAAAGAAACCAGATGCCCATCAGCATCTTGTCCTGTGTTTCTCCTGGACCTCCTGAAGCAAGAGGAACCCTCCTCTGCTGTGCAGGGGTGATCTCCTCCCCAGCAGTCAGGCACATCTCTGTTTGACCCAGTTTTTCAGCCTGGCTGGATTACATGAGGTCAGTGGGTGACTCCTCTGCAGGGATTAGAGCCCATGACCCTGCCCAGTGCAGGCACCCGTGTCCCTGCCAGGACCCAGCCGAGGGTGTGAGGGGGGAGGATTGCAGTGCAATGCCTGCAGATGACAGGGATTAGCCTGCAGTTATTCTGGGAAAGCTGTTTTCTTAAAACTCCCTATGTTTGCTGCTGGGACAAAAAGCCCTGGGAACTCTGTGGGTGGAAAAGGGGTGTAGAACCATCCTCCTGGGCTGTTGCTGTAGCGAATAAGTCTTGCTTGCTTGCCAACAAACAAAAACTGCTCAGTCAAAGATTGCACTTGATGATCTTGGAGGTCTTTTCCAACCTTAATGATTGTATGGTTCCATGATTCTGTCACTTAGATCTGGACAGAAGAAATATAAATCAGGAACCTGAAGCCATCCTGCTTTGCTGTCCCTTCAGTTGTGTGGAGTTGTGTGATCAACTGTGCCTACACATGGGGAGAGCAACTTTTACATGGGTAGATGGTAATAGGACAAGGAGAAAGCCTTTACTATAAAAGAGGAGAGATTTAGATGAGATATTAGGAAGAAATTCTTTACTGTGATGGTGGTGAGGCCCTGGCACAGGCTGCCCAGAGAAGCTGTGGCTGCCCCATCCCTGGAAGTGTCCAAGGCCAGGTTGGAGCACCCTGGAATAGTGGAAGGTGTCCCTGCCCGTGGCAGGGGGTGGAACTGGATGATCTTTAAGCTCCCTTTCAGCCCAAACCATTCTGTGTCATGGCACACTGAGGTCTGGGCAGCACTGAAACCACGAGTGTGAGGAACATTAAACACCTGGTTTTCCAGCCTCCTGCTGTCCACATGGCCGAAGGTGCTCTGAGATCTGTACTTGGACGGGCTGGCATTGCCCATGCAAACAGCACTTTCCAACAGCTGTCCTAGAGCAGAGAGAGAGAGCTGCTGGCTCGGACTATTAGGCACAAGTTAAAGACACCTCACCCCTTGCTTTTTCAATTAGCGTTTCTAAAGGCCTTTTAGATCGGTAGATGGACAGGGCTATTGAAATGCCATGTTTTATTAGGAATTGATCTCCTGTTAATGGGCTTTAGGCAAATTAGAACAGATTATTTTACTGGAAATCAGAGGGAAATGGGAGGAACATGGAGTGTCACCGGCCCCTTCCCTGTCTTTGATTGATAGAGCTACATCATGGAACCCAGATCAATGGGAAAGCAGGAATAGATGATCATCATAACAGCCTGACATTAGATCATACACTGCCTGCTGTGTCTTTTCCCCCTCTCCACACCAGGAGCAGCAGCCAGCAGTCCCAGGGTCCACTGGGGAACATTAAGTTCATAAACCAGGGAGGAACTGATATTGGAAAAGCAATGAAGTATTAGCAGCCCCTGTGCAGTCGTAAGGCTGGGGCTGGGCACTGCTCAGAGCAGCCTGGATTGATGTGCTGGACTCCAGGGCTGCTTGGAGCTCCTGGAAATGCCGTTTGCAGATCCTGAATCCAATAGTAAGGAATAATGATGGAGATTTCAGGGAGACGCCCCGCAGGAAGGAGAGGCAGGGATGATGAAGGAAGGATGCCTCAGGGCATGGGAAGGGCAAAGCTTGTCCTCCCAGGTCTGGCTTTCCCTGCCCCAAAACATTTTTCCTCCTCTCCAAGGCAGTGCCACAGCCCTGGCTGCTCCCTTGCACCCAGGCAGAGGAAGCAGGGCTTGATTCAGTGCCCTGAAGGACTTTTCCTTGGAAAACCACCTTTGCAATCTTCCTGGCAGCCATTTAATCACCTCCTTTGGGAACTGGGGCAATTTCATGGCCAAAATAAACCACCAGCACGCCTTGATCTGGAGCTGCTGGAGCACCGGCTGGAAGCGCTGGGGCATGAGATGATGAATTCCCTTTTAAACTTCAGCAGCCCAGAGGCTGCTGACGCTGCACAAAAGCAGAGTGGTGGGGAGGGAAGGGTTGGCCATGGTTCACCAAGCTCCTCTTCTGCTTAGTTATTCATTTAATTATTTGTAATGACCATCATCCACCCGGCGTCTGCTCCTGCTGCCCTGCCCAGCTGGGCATTGAGATCCCGCTCCCAGCCACGCTCTCACCAGCCCTGCATGGTTTTCAAGTGCTCTATACAGAGATATTAATTGAAGGAGGTCTTGTTTTGACTCTGGTGGACCAGGAATGATGGTCTGGGAAGGAGGTGGTGGTTTTAGAGGAGTAGGAAACAGCTGAGCCCAGTTGGCACAGTGGAAATGATCCAGGTTTTTTTGCTGCCAGAGAGCAGTCCAAGCTGCTCAGACAAGAAAACAGAAGTGAGGTAGTAGCAGGAGTTTGGGTTTAGGAGAGGGTTTCTGAAGGGAGTCTGAAGATAATTTTGAAGGGACACCTTCAAAAGCAGCCCAGGCTGCTCCAGCCCCCATCCAACCTGGCCTTGAACACTTCCAGGGACAGCGTGTATAAAACCAACCTGTGCCAGTGCCTTTTTCTTGATTAAACCAAAACTGGATGGTGTTAGGCTCCAAACATTGATCCAGTCAATAGGATCAGGCTTTGACAGATCTGCAGTAAAGCTCCTGAAGTGCATCTGTTGTGAATGGATTTTAGCAGAAAGTGCCGCTTTACAGGGAGGAATAACGTGGTAACAAAGGTACGTGTCCCTCTCAGACCATAGGACAGGATTGATGTTCCAGTCTGGAAGGCAGGTGTTTCTGTGGCTCTGGTGACCTTAAAGATATTTTCTTTTTGCCCTAATCATGGTTTATCTTCCAGCAAAGGCACTAAGTTCTTGCTACCACCAATTCCTTCTTTGTCCTCCAACCCCACTGCTCTTTCTCTGACCATTTGGAGTCCACCCCCATGATTTGGAGCGGGGTATTGTGTCCCTCTCTTCAACAGCTGTATGATCCCAACCTCCAAACCCCATCTCCCTCTTAGAAGTGTCATTGAGGCATCTGCCACCAACTTGATGGGGAAACTGTGCTGAAGCATCACCCTCCCACGGATCCCTCAGCGGCTGGGGAGACCCAGATAATGCTGAAAAGCACCAGTCAAGTGATACAAGGTATCTTCCACCTTCTTTCATCTCCCAGACCCATGGGCTGCTTGCCAGGATGCCTGTGGGTCTAGCCATGGCCAGGGCGGGAGCTCAGAGAAGGCCAGAGCCTGTGTCTTTAAAGATTAATAGTGTTGTTTGCTCATTAAGGGGATCGTTTTGAAGTCAGCGCTCGCCAGAACATTCGAGTGCAAGCATCTGTTTGCTACTGGGAGAGGATATTTATTGTCTGATACTTCAATGGATGTAAATAAACAGCCCGGGCCTAGATAATGTTCAGACAAACAAACAAACAGCTGCCAGAATGGGTCCCCTGGTAGCTGACCTTCGAGAAGCATCATGCTGATGTTTTAATAGCTGCCGGCTTTGCAGAGCCGAGCCCAGCCAGTGGAGCCTTCCAGGAAGCAGGATCAGTGCTGGTCCCTGGGAGCTCCCACGTGTGGGCTGGGTTAAATGAGGGCAGGGCAGCTCGGGGTGCCGAGCTGAGCACCTCGTGGTCCAAGGAGCCAAGACTGACGTTTAGGCAGCGGGAGCGGGTGGTTCACAGACTCTTTCAAGGAGCAGTCCCAACTGGACTGTCAGTCAGGCTCTCATCCCACAGCTTAATAAGATCATCTGGAATATAAGAACACCTACATTTCAGTCCAGCTCTATCCATCCCAGCACCCCAGCTCCATGTGGGGCTTGTGGCTGGTGCCAGCACAGAAGAGCAGGAACAGAGCAAACGGCTGGTGTGTGCTTCAAATTCCCTGCAATTGGGAACTTGGGGAGCTTCCCAAGCAGAGATTGTGTCTGTGTTCCTGACTTAAGTGATGATCACCTGATGAGAATCTTCTCATTTCCCCTTCACAGGCTCTTCTTTTGACTTTTTTTTTGCTACCCTGCTTCTAGTGAGTGCCTTGGAGCCAGGAATAAATCTCTCTTAAGGAGAAACTGTTGTTGTGTTGTCTGGTGCTCAGGACTGTGAAGAATGTGCAGGAAACTTGGGAGATCCTCTGGGCTCTGTGCCTGGGGTCCAACATAAAAAAGACAGAGTTTAAGGCAGGTAAAGGCTTGAGTTAAAGGCCAGACTCCTGGCTGCAGCCTCCCATAATCACCTCATTGCTGGCTCGGGGCTTGCACGGTCTGTGCAGCGTGGGTTGATGTCTGCCAGATTTTCTGGCCTTTTTCTCAGGTTTTTTTTCTTTAGCTACTAGTTTTAACTGGAGAGAGAGGTCTCTGCACTTACATGTGTGTGCAGGAGCTCACGTGTGTGTGTTTGCACAGGGATGGCAGAATTAACCCCTGTTCCTTCCTCCCTCCCCCTCGGCAAAATAATGACTTTTCAGGCAATTAGGCCGGCAATAGCTGTTAAATCACTTCCGAGGAGCTCTGTGTGCCTGGTGTGAAGCCTCTGCAATCTTTTACCTGCACCAAATGCAACGAGGGGAGATCCCTGGGGGCTGTGCCTCCTGTCTCCATGGTTTGTTAGCTCCAGCCGGCTGTTTCTCCAGCCTGCCTTTTCCATCTCCCGGCTCTTTCCCCTCTAATGGGGCCCGGCAGAGGCTGAGGACAGTGACTGAGCCCTGGGGTGATAATTGCCTGCTTACATATCTGCTGGCCTGCAGATCTGACCCCGATGATGCTGAGAAATCAAGGTCAAAGCAGCGAAGATGTGAGGTTTGTTTAGCACAGGGATCAGCAGAAGGTGAGGATGCTCTGACAGAGATGAGCAGCCACGAGGGAGAGAGAGAGAGGAGACAGCACACAAAGCTTGCTGACTGCTCCATGAGAAAGAGAACTTGGAGCTGGAGAGCCTCAGTGGGAAATGGGAAAGGCCTCTGCTGTGGGGGGTATTTGAGCTGCCAGCAAGGAGACTCCTGTGCTCTCAACCTGCAGCCCTTTCCCCCTCCTTCCCTTGTCCTGACTCTCCTAAGGGGAATGACTCATCCTGAGCCCGTTGGCACCTTTGCCCTTGACCTCATGGGTGATTCACATCGGGTGTCCACTTCCAAGAAGAAAAAATTTGAAGGAACTGAATTCACCCATGAGGGACCACGGAAACGAGCCCTTTTCCCCCCCAGGGCAGTCAGAGCCAGCAGCAGGAAGGGATGCTCGGAGTTGGGCTTCAGGCCCTGACCTCTTTGTGTGTGGATGTTGAGACATGTGTTGCTGTCATCACCAGATCCATCAAGATGACAAATGAACTGCAGACCCTCTGGTGTCATTTGACCAGCCCAACAGGC
>JAWWES010000041.1:1479735-1511702 GCA_035583135.1 Lophotriccus pileatus
TTAGATTGGATATTGGAAAGGAATTCTCCCCTGGGAGGGTGGGGAGGCCCTGGCCCAGGTTGCCCAGAGAAGCTGTGACTGCCCCTGGATCCCTGGAAGTGTCCAAGGCCAGGCTGGACGGGGCTTGGAGCAACCTGGGATACTGGAAGGCGTCTCTGCCCTTGGAAGAGAGCTGGAATAAAATGATCATTCAGGTCCTTTCCAACACAGGCCATTCTATGATTCTCTGATGTAAAAATACAGAATATTTATAGATTATTGGTGATTTCTTAAAAGACCTTATAAAAGGCTACAGCATTTTCCTAACTCACTGCCCTCTCTTTTGGGAGCAGGCTGTGGGTGAATGAGGTTCTCCAGCAGCAGGAGTTCCACTGCATCTTTCCCTCATCATGCAACAGGTTTGATGTGAGATGATGGGGGTGACTGGAAAGATGAGGCACAAGTTCATCACATACAGGAGACACACAGAGCACCTGGAGCTCCTGCACCCCAGGTCACAGGGAAGGAGGAAAGTCGTTTCCCACAGACATTACCTGACACTTTTATCCATCTGTATATCCAAAGCCACGGGGATCACCTTATCTGCCAGGGAAGCACAACTGGGAGGGGAGGCAGCATGTGTTTGGCAGAGCACAGCACCATTACACTAATGCATCTTCAAATGGGAGGCTGGAGAGGGGCTGTTTGGATAATGGAGTGGCTGGGCTAATAAAATTAGCCTCCCATTCACAGCCTGAGCTCGGAGGAGGGGAACTGTCCCTTTCAGTCTTTCCCAGTCATCCCCTGACATCTTATTCCCCCACCCCTGACAGCCCAGGAAGGGGAGCAGGCAAGGGGCAGCCTTGCAGCAGAGTGAAAATGGGCTAAGACAGCGCTGGAGATTTCTGGGAAGCCAAATTACTGGGCTGTGGTGCCTCCACCTCGTGAGAGCTCGGGCTCCAGGAGCCCTGAGCCAGCGTCACGCTCCACAAACCCACCTCCACTCCCTCCCCTCGAAGGGGCAAGGTTGGAAATGCATTTGTCACTTGAGCTCCAGACAGCAAACCACACTGATTTAATTAACCCAGGGAGCCCTGCTGGCCTTGTCTGCAGAGCTCAGGACATCAGGACGTGGATGAGTGGAGGCAGGGCGAGGAGGGAGAGGGGCAGAGGGCAAAGGCACGTGGCTGTTGGGCAGTCGGAAGCCATCTCAAGCACTTTTCTCCTCACAGCCAAAAGCCCTTTCCAATTACTCTTGATGTGATTTACATTTACTTTAAGGCATCTGCATAATGGAATATAATGCACAGGAAGTGCAGTCAGGAGCTTCTGAGAGCTTTTGGGGGCTGACGATTCCTGCAGAGCATGAAATCTCCCTTTCTCTGCAGCTGGAAATGAGTCCAGTGGTTACACAGCTTTTCATGGGCTAAAATGCCAGAAAAACCTACCTACCAATCTGTCTGACCTGTCAGCTCTGTTCATGAAGTGCCCAGACTTGCCCTTTCTTCTCTACCTTTCCAGTGGGTTTATTGGGACCTTGGACCTCTTATTTAAACACCTCCCCCAGGCAGGAGAATTTCCATCTCCAGCAGAGCAAAAGACAGGGGGATGTGGCTTTGCTGTCAGTCAGGGGCAGGCCAGGGGCTGGTGGAAGCTGGGCCACCTCTGCCCACACCTGGCAGGTTCACTGTGAGACAGAGCAGTCCCACTTGTAGAAAGTCACCTTGGCCAAGGGCCTGTGAAATTTTAATGCTCCCCACCAAATATTGACTCTCTGAGGGCGTCTGAGTGAGCCTTTAGTGGAGACGTCGATATTTGTCTGATGTTTCAGGGGATAATGTTGCTTTTTCTTCGAATTTCCACTGGGCTCTCTCCCAAACTCGTTGCAGAGTATCAGAAGCAAGATAAAAACATGGGAGGAGAAGGGAGTGCTCCCTTTGGAGGGTTGTTATGTGTTGTCTACTCTTCCCTGCCTTAATGAGACGCTCTGCTGGGTGCCCTCCTCTCAGCTCAGCATCAGGAGCCCTGTTCCTGGTGTAATCACTTCCAGCTCGGAGCAATCCTTTCCCATTTGGCTTTCTAAGGAATTTTGCACGGCCAAAATTTAGGTCTTTGGACACCACCAGTGCTGAACACAGCAGAAATGCTGCAATAAATGTAGAGGCATCAGCAGTTTTGTGTGACAAACACTCCTCTTCCCACCGGAGATCATTGCAGAATAATCTTGTCGCTCTGTCACGAGGGGACTCAAGCGGGTCTGGTGTGTCCCACTAGGAAAAGAAGCTCCAGGTTAGATTTTAGATAGGATTGTAGCTATATGTATTATTAATAGCAGACACATGTATCCACTTCCTTGCTGTACTCAAGCTACTCAGTTAATTCTGCAGCAAGGACTCTGTTCTGTCCCTGTGGAATGGTCATTCTGCCATCCTGGGCAATTTAGCAGCTGTCCCGTACAAGTCTGAGATGCAGAAGAATTCCAGTGGGGGAAAAACCAAATATATTGCCTTCCAGGTAACAAAATCACTGCTGCAGGTTTGATTTTTGCCAATTTACCATCCATTTGGGACTCAGTCTAAGTTGGCTGTGCCTCCTAAGAAAGAATGATGCTGTAAACAATGTAGCACTAATATACTGAGCAATTAAAGAACTTGTTTCTGATTGAAGTTGAAATCCATTATACTTCCATTTGCAAGGCAAGCTGGGCAGATTTTGAAATAAGTGGGGAAAAAAAGAAGCCAATTTATATTTGTGTTTGTGCTTGTAGCAGTGAGTAAATAAGTCCAGGTGCACAAGAGGAGCTGGAAGACTTAAATTTCAAAGGCAGCTTGGGTGTCTGATAGCTGTGGGAGTCTGGACTGAAAATAAATGCAAAGGAACTGTTTTCAGGAGCAGAAGGCACAGGATTTGTGGGTACATCTTCATTGCTGCTTTAAATTTTTTCACAGAATCACAGAATGCTTTGGGCTCGGAGGGACCTTAAGGATCATCTCATTCCACCCCCCTGCCATGGGTGATTCAGGGACACCTTCCACTATGCCAGGTTGCTCCAAACGCCATCCAACCTGGCCTTGGACACTTCAGGGATGGAGCAGCCACAGCTTCACTCTCCAATGCTGATCTTGTCCCACCCAGCTACTGGTTGATGCGCAAAAGACATCCATACCTGGGAGTGAGATTTTTGGGGTGGCCACCTCAGGAGTGCCCCCCCCCCCCACCCCCAAGCAGGGCAGGTGTGGGAGAAGGTCAGTTCAATATTTATCTGGCCAAGAAAGAGAGTGAGTGATGCTTATGAGTGAGCGGTGCCATATTTAAAAGGTGTCTCCGCTTAACTGGAGGTCACGGCGAACACTCTCCTTGAGTGGTGGCATCATTTCATAAAAAAGCTTTTCCATTAATTAAAGTTAACCCTGCGCCGTGCTCGGGGTTTGCTACAGAAGCTTAATTTTTCTGATCAATACATATTACCATGTTTCCTAGAAAGAAGCTTTCGCCCCCTGAATTAGCAGAGAAGAAAAATAATTGCGCGCATTTGAAAGCATTTTTGTGCCTCTAATACCCACTAAGTAGATCAGGGTTGCAATTTGCCTGTTCTTAGGGACTTCTGTCTGGATCAGTTACCCGAAAGGAGCACAAAGCATTGTTTGCTCTCATTCAATAAACGCCAGGGGGAAATGATGATTTGGTACTGCCTTATTTTATTTTTTTTTTTTTTTTTTTTTTTAAGGTTGAGAGAGAGGGGATAAACTGATGAAAATGCCCCAGCCCATGAATCAGGAGTTCTGGCACTGAGATTCCTACATGGCCTCTGCATGATCCTTCCCAAGTCACTCAAGGCCACTTTCAGCTCCTTGCAGCAGGCTCTGGCGTTTATTTTCATGCAGCACCCAGGGCCACTGATTTTGATGAGGTTTGCAGGCAGGAACATGGTTATTAATTCATCCTCGAAATTAATGGAATCGGGCAGGAGGGGGAGAACTGCTTTATCTCCAAAACCTTCCCTCGCTTCCAGCTTCCAGCGCTCCGGGAGGCCTCGAGGCATCGGGTGCACTCCCCATCCTGGGGCAGAGCCCTGCAGGTGGACTCACACCCCCAGCAGAGCATCCTCCTTCCCTCCTGCCGGGCTGGAATTAATATTCTTAGTTCGGTTCCCTTTGTAGGGAAAACCTAAAAATTAATTGCCTGTGCACACGAGAGGTGAACAACCAGATGCCCAGGAAAGCACAACAGAGTTATTGAGTGATTCTGCTTTAATTAAGTGCATCAGAGAGCTGGGAATGGTGGGGCCCCGTGCCTGATGCCAGGAACATCATTGAGAGGGATGTGAAGGGATGACTGCTGCCAAGGGATGATGGAAGGTACTCAAGGAATATAGAAAGCTATTTTAATTCTGGCTTGCTTTGAGAAAGCTGGAGCAATAGCCAATAACCATAAAACTACTGGGGCAAAGCTGCAAACACACCAAGGGCATCCCTCAAGCACTTATCTCTGAGCTCTCTGAAAAAGGAGACCTTTTATCAGTGAGAGGGGAGCACAACAGACCAGCAGCTGTGAATTCCCTGCCAAAAGGGCTTGCAGGCAGCATTTTCAACCTTCTGCCTAAAGCTGGCACCATCCAAACCACCCAAGAGGGAGGAATTTGGGGACATCCGCCCTTCTGAGTCTCTCTCTCTGCTGAGCCACTCAGGTTCTAAGACAAACTGGGTAAAACAGTTCCCCCCTGCATGCCTTGGCTCCCACGATGTGAAAAGGCATTTCAGATCCTCAACTAACCTCTAAAATTAGCAAACTGTATTAAAAAAACCCCTTAATTCATGGGCTGCAGTAGTGGCTGTTGAAGGTTTCTCGCACGATCTTCTGCACATCACACCATGGTGGTTCCTGTCCTCGCTCAGCAGAGCACAGGCCACCAGGGTCAAGCCCACCAGATTCCTCTCTGCGTGTTACGAGCATATCACAAAGGACAAATTCACTGTGAAATTCCCACAGGACCAACCCAATTTCCCAGGTCATCTTTGGTTCTCGCCTCGTCTCCCTGTGCTCCGTGGCCCAAAGGAGTTCAGCCCCCAGAGCTCTTGATGTAAAGACCACCTTTCATCTTAACGTCCTGTACCGTGTTTTTCTGCATCCAGGTAAAGCATCCAGACACCTGCTCTTGGTGGGAGAGAGAGAAATGGGCACTTTCAGGGTAAAATACACTTGACTTCCTTCAGCGTTCAACTTTAGGATAACATCAGCTACCCTCAAAGGGAGTCCAAGCAGCTTGTCTTAGGGAGGTATTTGCAATGTCTGTGAATGATGATTCTTGCTTTAGGTCTCCTTTTGACACAGCTAAAAGGGATCTTGCCTTGTTTCCACTGTCCATGCTCTTTTTTTTTCTCAGGATGTCCCTGTGATCCTTGCAGAGATGCTGGGGACTCTGGCTGCTCTGCCACCAAAGAGCATCCTCAGGTTGTTCCCATCCCCTGTGAGAGGGGCAGCAGATCCCACTGCCCTTCATTTCTCCCTGTCCCCAGCTCTCTTGCCTAGGTCGTTGCTCTGTTCTCTGTGGGTGAACAGTGATGATTTTAGGGTCTCCCACCCAAAAGAATGACCAGAAATGGATTCTGAGAAGTCCCATAATTATATCACTTCTTCAGCTTTGACTCTTCAGGCTTTGACTGGACATTTTAACAAACTGAGCTTGTACTTTGCTTGCAGCCATCAGGATTTTCTTGTCACATTTATTCTGTCCTGGCTACACCAGAGATCCCAACCACTCTGTCAAGGAGAGATCTCACTTGCAGGGACACGGATCCAGACTATGAGATGACCCACCTGGAATTAGTTGCAGGGCTCAGACATCAGGGAGCGTCAGGATAACTGCTGCTATAATCCTCCAGTAATTAAAGCTGGCCTAAAGTGTTTTAGCCCTCTTTTGCAAAGGCTCTGAAAAACCAAACCACATGATTGCTGCAGAAAATGTGTCTGGGGATCCCAGAGGCAAAAGTGCTGACAAAGAACTCCAGAGAAATTAGAAAAACCGGTGATCCATGGCAAAGTTCTTCAAGGACATTTGTGGGGTTATTTCATGGAGTGCATCAAGCACACAGAGACACAGTGAACTCGTGGAAATGGCTCCCTGGATAAGTGGAGGTGTGGAAGCTCCTTGGCTTGGTTCTTACGGACAAATTGCAGAAGAGGTCAGGACACTGCTCCAAAAGTTCATCTCCTGGGTTATTTTCGTTCTCCTCCAACCTTCTGGGCAGTGTGACTGCACATGATTCAGCAGCTGGGACAGGTTTGTGCTCTCCACCATAGATATGCTTGTGTGTCACAACAGAAAATGCAGGTGTAATAAATACACCTAAAAAAACCCCAGTAACTGTTTTTGGACTGAATTTCAGGGCAGCCAGGAAAAAAAAAAAGTCTGATAATAGGAAAGGGTTTCCAAGGAGCTGACTGTGCTACAAAAGAACCTCCACATATCCTTAGTTGTTGGAGGAGGTTCTATCAAACCCTGGAGTTGTACTTCAATCTATAAAGTTGTTCTTTGCATCATAGAATCATTAAAGCTGGGCAAGATCATCTAAGATCATCAAATCCAACTGTTCTCCTGGAACTGCCAAGTCTACCGCTAAACCATGTCCCCAAGTACCACATCCACATATTTTTTGAACACTTCCAGGCAGGAAGTAAACTTAGCACAAAGCCCCAGATCAAGAGCTAAGGATTTAGAAAGAGTGGAGGATGGGCTTCAAGTTTGAAGCACACTGAAGGAAAAGAAAATGCAGATTATCTCCAAGGTGCTGTCAAGTCTTGGTAGAAGGACAATGGAAAGGCTGGGCATGGCCTGGGAATGGAATAACAGAGAGCCTGAAAAATATCTTCAAAATGGTGGAGATTTTGGCACACCCAGCCTGGTGTTGCTACCCATCCCTGTGGGACCACCGGGAGCCTTCGGGATTGGGGCCAGACGGAAAACTGCAGTAAAAAATCAGGAGCATCTCGAGGTCTTCACTGAAGTTGAGCACACAGAGACCCTGCAAGACAGCCCTTATCTCAACATACCTGTCACGCTCCAGGGCAGTGGCCCAAGTCTGGCACAGCATTTTGGTGCCTGAGGGCACAGAGGTGATCATCTGGCAAAGATCAGCTCTGGCCCGGCTAAGCAGCAAGTGAACAGCCATCTTCACCCCTTCTAAAGCAAACTGTACCTCCGTCTTTTCACGTGCCCGCAGAGATCCTGGAATTCTGCGCCACTCCTTTAATTTTCGTGGCGTTCTGCTGCTTTCTGTGGTGAGCATCAACTCGCAGTCTGTCCGTAACAACATAAGATCTCAGCGTGCTCTGCTTTATGTCTGTATGTATATACAGACACACAATGTTTTTCCCAGCATGCAGAACGAATAAATTCTGGAGCAATTTTTCATTGTTGCCTTTATGAGCTTCAAGAAAAAAACCAAACCAACCAACCAAGAACCTCAAAAAACTAATAAATAATTTATTCCAGTGAAATTGCTGTTTACTGTGTTGGACCTCAGCTAACCCAGCCTGCACTTGGGATCCTGAATATCATATTATTATGGTTATTATTATTATATCTATATTTTTTCCAAGGAATCCATGAAGTCCCCGTGTGTATATGCACAAGTGTGAGAGCATGTGCACGTGAAGGCAAGAAACAGGATTAAAGAGACAAGGTTTCTCTCTATCTGTACATGCTTTGTGAGGTATAGATCGGTTCAGGTTGGAAAGGACCTTAAAGATCGTCTAGTTGAATGTGTTTAAAAAAGAGATCCAGCCCTCTTTTTTGTGTGTGTGTTCTCCCTTTATAATCCAACATAAATGATGAATCCATGACACCTCTCTTCAGAAAAAGGCTGGTCTCTGGTGGTCAGCAGAGTTCCTGGGGAGCTTTTCTTTTCATCCTAAAAAGGCATTTTAAATGCACCAGATGAACTGTGTCCTCTTTGTATGTGCATATGTGTAAACATGGGTGGGTTTTGTGTAGTTGGTCATGATATCTGTTTACCCACAAGGCACTAGGAAAAAAAAACAGGCCTGGATTTTAAGAAACAGAGCTTTGCTACAGACCTCCAAGTTAAGTAATTTCTGACTTCGTTATTCTGATCTCTAAGAGATCAATGAATTTCACTTCCAGTGCCTTGGAGTTCCTTTCTTCCTGACTTTTCTGCCACTCTTGTCGATTCAGATGTGGACTGTGATGTCTTTTACTACATATCTGCAGCAGGACTGTGGTGGGTTGACCTTGGTTGGACACCAGGTGCCCACCAAGTTGCTTTCCTTCTCAGCAGGAAAGGGGGAGAAAATAAGATGGAAATAAACTTGTGGGTCAACACAAAGGCATTTTAATAAAGCAAAAGCAAGGATTGTGTGCAGAAGTGAAGAAAAACAAAAGATTCATCCTCTACTTTCCATAAGCAGGTGATGTCCAGCCACTTTCCAGAAATATTTGTGGCAGTTCCTCCGCAAGACAAACATTGTACTAACAAATACCACCCCTCCTCCTCCTTTCTTGTAGCTTTTGTTGCTGAGCAGACGCCTTGTGGTCTGGAAGATGCCTTTGGTCAGTTTGGGACAGCTGTTCTGGCTGTGTCCCCTCCCAAGATCTCGCCCCAGCCTGCTGGTGAGGAGAGAATGCTGGAGAAACAGAGCTGGTGCTGTGGCCAAAGCACTGGTGTGTCAGCAACGCCTTTCCATCTGCCCAGACACACAGCACTGTGGGGGCTGAGGGGAAAATCAACACCATCCCAGCCAGACCCGATAGAAGGGCACAAAGCAGTGGGATTCTTCTCTCAGCAGGGGACTCTTGCCATATATAAATAAAACAGCACAGATAAACGATTCCTTTGCCACTGGGCTCATCCAACGTCTGATGCTTTAAATGAAACAACCCACAGATTCACTTGTGTAAAAGAGCGAGCTGGGAAAAGCAACGCCTGAGCTCTTCCCTTGCTAATTCCAGGTTTGCATCGGTAAAGAAAGACTGAAACAGGGGAAAGGAGCCCGGGGTGTGACGCCCCTGCAAGTCAGGTCTTAGGGAGATGAGACTGCAGCTCTGGGGGGAACAAAAAAAGAGGGGAGCAGGGCTCGGGGTTGCTGCTGCTCCAGATTGTTGCTGCCTGTTGCTCAGGCACGTTCTGTGGGATTACCATGTCCAAGGGAGCCCGGATCTGTATTTCCCTTAATGTGCCAGGGCTGCTTGTCCTGACCTCTCTCATGCTGCCTATTACCTCAGCCCTGCTTCCCCTCCTTTCTGATCGAATTACTAAAGCACACAGTGGAGTCTCTTGGCTCAACAAAATTTAATGACAGTGACAACAGAGGAGGATAATAAAGATAAATCAGCTGCTCCCAGGAAGGAAAGATGAAGTAAGAACAGAGTGAGTTAGAAGGATACACCACGAAGTGACCCTGGCAAGTGCACGCTCCTCATCGTCCCTTTCATCCTGACGGCGGCTGTGGTTTTTTCCTGCTTTTTGGGGAATTTGACAGGGAAGAGCAGAGAGCAGAGGGGACCCAGACACTGGAGATTTCTGCCTTAGACACACTTTTGCTGGGGAATTTAGGGCACATCACCACCTCTTCACACCTCCTCCCCGAGGCTGTGGGGTGAGAACAGACCAGGAGGAGTCTTTCATCAGGCACACTAATGAAGGTCTGGGCTCTGGGGTTTTCATCTCATCTCTAGCCCTGTGTGCCACACAGTGAAGGGAAATGGTGTTTGTAAAGGAGCACCTTCTTTCTCAATGCCTGTAAATCCCTGGGCACACCAAATCATGCTAATCCAGCCTCTTTTTTTTTTTTTGATGAGCTTTTCTCATGGCAGCCAATGGAAGCAGGCTCGTGTCTTTGTTTGGCGAGGAAACCATGCCTGGCAGGAGCTCTGGGAGAGGTTGAGGCTCTTGTCTAACCTTGCCCACCAGCCAAGGTTGGATGAGGGATCTAGGGCTGCAGTGAGCAACATTCCAAGTGTGATGGGCACAGAGGGCATCCCATCTCCCAGGAACAGTGGGAGAACAGAGTCCCAAACCAGAGCTGATCTTCACACCTCACCCAGACTTCCCCAAATGAATACCAGCCCCTGGGACTGCAGAAACTGTCCCCACTTCCTTCTCCTCCCTGCTAAACAGAGCCTGGAGTGGTCTGTGACTACTGAAATTCCTTTTCTGACATTCACCATGTTTCTAGTTGCAGAGCATTTCCTTTCTAATGATAATTCTTGGGGAAAAAAAAAAAGACTCATTTTTTAATTGCACTCCCATTCCTCGCCTCTCCCCTCCCACCAGGTTGTTAAATGTTTGCCGCCTTGATCTGAACAGCTGAGCACGACACAGTGAGCTGTAGTTGAGCCCTCCTGCAAGCTCAATAAACTTAATGGACATCTTCAAGGACTTTAACTGGGAAGATTTAGTTCCCGGAGAAGAAGGAAGCAAACACCCAGAGCAGCTCTGTCTGCCTGTTGTCCCTCATTTTGCCAGAAACAGCTGTTCACGCTGGGATTAGCTCAGGGGTTTGTACCGAGCAGAGGCTGACTCACAAGAACAAGAACAGGAGATCATTACATCTCGGTGCAGGCTCCAACTGCTTCGGGCTGCACAGGGAGAGACAAAATTAAGCGGAGTTGGGAGCTGGGTCTGCAGAAGCGCCGCACGGCTCCTGCGCGCGGCAGACGGGCGGGAGGAGGGAGAACCTCCGCCTTGCAGGGCGAGCAGCCATGGAGCTCCAACCCCAGGGCTGGAGGAGCTGGCTCTCACACCCCCTTAATGGAGCCAGTTCAGGATCCATGTGAGACAAATGCTCAGAGCAGGAGGGACAAAATCGGTTAATTTACGAAGACGCCTGCCGCTTAATGGAGAAATTCCGCATCTCTCCAGGTGCTGAGTGTGGGGAGCAATCTCCCCTTTTTATGGAGGCAGGTGGCAGAGTCTTCACCCTCACCTGAATTTCCCTTTGGAGGATAACCTCTGAGTTACCTGAGGCATTGGCTTCCACACCTCAGAGGAAGGTGCCCCTGCCCATGGAAGCAGGGTGGAGTGAGATGATCCTGAAGGTTCCTTCCCACCCAAACCACTTCATGATTCTGTGAAAATGGGTGGTCTGGCTTAGAAAGTCATGTTGGATTAATTATAAAGGGTTGGTGAAGAAAATGGGCAGGAACACAAGAGCTCTTCATCCTCAGCTTATTATTGCCATAAATAAGGAACCAGCATCTTCTGCCCAACAGGGCAATTTAACATGATGAGGAATATCAGAGGCAAGAGAGCAGCTACTGCTTTAGTAACAACTTATTTTCATTTAATAACTTATTTTCTAACAGCGAGGAAAGCTCTGGAGGAGATGAGAGGAAAGCGAGAGGTTAAAAGGTTGCTTGGACAGTCTTTCACATTAAATCTGTGCTTTCATCTCAGGGGCTCCTCTCTACTCATCCTTGTCAGAGGACGGCTTGTGGTTGGAAACAGCTCTGCAGACTGTTCTTATAAGACCTGAGTAGCCCACAGGGCTTCACCAGACAGTCTCTTGCCCCCAGTTTAATGCTGATGTGAACTCAGGGTCACCTTTCTCTATGTTTCTGTCTTTCAGGGCAGGACTTCCTCCCCCCTTCAGCCCTGTAACATAATAAACAATGACCCAAAATGGTCAGTAAGCCCATTCCTCCATGGGTAAGTCATCATTGCCTGAAACAGAGCAGTCTGCACTTCCATCATCAGCTGGTGGCTGCTGTTAAGTCCCTTATAATTTACCTTATATATTTTTTTTGCACTACCTGTCATATAACTCAGTATCATCATGGCCTGATGGCAAAACCACAGAGCACCAAAACCCACGGGGAATCCCCACTGACAGCAAGACCTAGACCTGCTGTATCAGGGTTATCTTGCACCTTGGGTGGCTATAATTAATGCTCCTGAAGTCCAGGATATCCTTCCATGTTGGCCAGAGACCTGGAGTTGTGTTTTCATACTCAGCCTCACCAGTTCTGCCTTGCAGGAACCGTCTTTTCTTCAAGTGGGGAAGCAGATGCAAGTTCACGTTTCTCCTTTGTTAAGCCACTAAGTGTTGTTTTGGGCACCTCCCAGGGCTAATTCATTGCCATCTTGCAGAGTGAGGACAATGTAAGGCTCTGTCATGTGCTGTATTGATCCCCTGACTTGATTAGTTGGTGTATCGAATCCCCCTGCTTTTCTAATCTAATTAATGCAAGGTAAATACTCCGTGTTGGGGCCTGGAGTCACGTTCTAAGAGTAATCAGGGAGTGGGACTGATTAAAACCAGAAGCTTCGAGGATAATTTATGGACTCCTTGACACTGCTGGCAGGTTGAGGTATGTTGGAGGGCTCTGTGTGGTCTCTGGCTCAAAACTGGCTCTTTGGCCGGCTCCACATCCAAATTCCTCCTCATCCCTCAGCCTGATCGCTTGAGGTTTGAAGGGGTCTGATCTCTGGGGTGTGACACAACTGTGGAGGTCAGGCCATCTGGTTTCACATCCCACCACCAGTGGGACACTGTGCCAGAAAGGCAGATGAGACACTTCATCTGTGACCTGAAGAAAATCACCACATGTCATGGTTTGATAAAAATACACAGCACCAAGACATGTGAGGGCTTTGCTTTTGTTTAGAAATCTGTATGGAAAGAGAAATAAATTACTGAGATGTAGCTTAGTTCCAGTTCCTCCCTGTTTCAATCCAGAGCCTGGTGTTTCAAGACAAGTGAATGCTCTGGGCACAGCGGAACTAGGGAAGGGGATAATGGTAATGCATGAATTAATTAACTCACCCCCACTATGAAAGAAGTGACACAAAAACTGTTGTGATGAAGAGGGAGAAGAGGAGGTGGGAATTTTCATGCCCAAACAAGTGTGTGCTGCAGGTGTGGTTTGCTCCTGGGGATGAATTTAGTCCCTGACACCTCCTAAGGTGGATCCTATATCATTTGGGAAGAAGCCTGGCTGGGTGGATTGTCATGCAGGATTCATCTCCCCTCTGCTTTGTGTTGTCCTCCATCTGTGGGGGACTTATGACACCCTGGCCAGGTGATGTTCATCCCTTTGCACCCTGATGAACATCTGAGCGTGGGATCACCTCCTTCATCCCCTCTTTGAGCCTGGGAACACACTGCAAGGGAGAGCAGACAGGCTGTGGAGGAGAAGTGAGGAGTGGGAAGGTGGAAATCCAGTGCAGCCTGTGGAGAAACTGGTCTTGAATGTCTCTGGGGTCTGCCAAGGCGTGAGGCGAGGAAAGGTGCAGTGAGGGCTGGGCCAAGCTCCATCTGCCCTGATTGCAATTACTCCATGGTTGGAACGGCATGAAATTTTTTTCCAGGGAATGGGGAGCACGGGCACAGGGTCACTGAGAGGAATGGCAGGGCCATCTATTCCAATTCCTCTCTTTTTGCATCCACGTTCTCCCAGGCGGGAGCACGGCGGCTGCAGCCGGGGGGAAGGCAAGGGCAAGTTCAGCAGCCAGATGTAATTGCATTTTCCTCCACAATTGCCTCCAGGGCTGAACCAAGGCCCTCCTGTGCCTGCCTCTCTCCTCACAATGCATCATAGAGAATTGGTGGAAAATCCAGTTAAAGGGCCGCTCTCGGGTCTCAGCTGCCGAGGCACAAATTGCGGATGAATTTCCCCTCTCCCGAACACGCCTGACGGGTTTTGTCATCCAGCCCCAGATGGCTGGGCTGGATTTCTCCTCTCTCCTTGGTCCTTGGTCTCTCGTCACAGCCCCTGTGTGTGAGCTCTTTCTGAGCAAGGCTGCACTTCAGGCTCCGTGTTTTACAGCCGTGTCATTACACAGAGATTTCTCTTCCTACACGTGTAAAAGGGAGCCCGAGATTGATGGAGTGCTGGAGTGGATAATCACAAATCCAGCTGCCCCGAGGTAGCTGAGAACAGAGATGGTGCAGGGCAGGGGGAAAAGGGTAGTGGGGCCTGAGGGAGCTTTGTAGGGTACATTTATCACACTGTTGGCAGAGAGATGCAATTTGTATGGATGGAGCATAAATCCTGTTCGAGCTGCGCGAGGCTCCATGTGGGCAGCTGAGCACCTGGGTCTGCTGGGATGCTGGAAGCTGGAGCTGCCGTGGTCATCCTGCTGTTCTCTGGCTGTTCCCCATGCCTTTTCCTGCATTTTCTCTTCCCTTTCACCTCTTGGTAACTCCCTTCCTCTCCCCAGGCTTGTGCAGCAGGGCTGGCTCTGTGGAGGGGGGTCTGGGCAAGCAGGAAAGGCACTTCCCTCTGCTTTGTTCAATGTGAGACATCTCTGCCAGAGTTACTGAATCCATTGGAAAACCTCTGCTTTCTCCTCACCAAGCCCTTCTGCTGGAGCAGGGTCTGCTCCAGGGATTGCTCTCAAAATGCTTCACAGAATGGTTTGGGTTGGAAGGGACCTTAAAGATCATCCGGTTCCAGACCCCCTCCCATGGGCAGGGACACCTTCCACTAGCCCAGGTTCCTCCAAGCCTTGCCAACCCGGCCTTGGACACTCCCAGGGATGGGGCAGCCACAGCTTCTCTGGGCAACCTGTGCCATGGCCTCCCCACCCTCTGAGTAAAGAATTCCTTCCCAGTATCCCATCTAATCCTGCCCTCTCTCAGTTTAAAGCCATTCCCCCTTGTCCTATCACTCCAGGCCCTTGTCCAGGTCCCTCTCCAGCTCTCTTGGAGCCCTTTTAGGCACCAGAAGGGGCTCTCAGATCTCCCTGAAGCCTTCTCTTCTCCAGACTGAACACCCCCAGCCTGTCTTCACAGTTGCCATGTTGCTGCAATGGGCAAAGTTGAGAACATTTTCTAGCAGAGTCCTGGGAAATGACCTCATTTTTGCTTATCCCCAGGCCACGGAGGGCACCTCTTGTTCCCTTGGCTGTCCCAGAGGCAACCAGTGCCAGATATTCCCTCCTGCTTCATCAGCCCTGGCCTCAGGTCCAGCTGCACTCAGCCTTTTAAGCAGGATATAATTGCATTTTCTGAGCTCTTTGGGGTCCCATGAGCTGGTGGGTTTGAACCTCCCTATGCAGGTTTACCCCCTTGTGTCCCCAGAGGCATTTGTGTGTCACCATCATGCTGGTGTGTTTTGGGCACAACAGTTGCTTTCAGGGCCCTTCTGGATGAGGGAACAGCTGTAGTAAAGCCTGGTACTACCTGTGCAGGGATGGATTTACTGGGAATAAGGGTGTTGTCATCCTGGTTCTTGCTGGGTTGTTTGTAGCTCCATACCCTCCCCAACAATCTGCAATGCACCTCTCCCTATATATATTTATATATATATTTCTTTTCCTCTTAACATCTGAGGGTAAGGCTTGTCTTTATATTCATAATGCTAAAAAAAAAACCCTCTCTTTTCCTTTTGGTCTTATATTTTGAAACAGAGAATAATAATTTCTCCATTATTTTGTCCCTGTCATTGTAGTCACTCTTCCCTGGATTTCAGCCATCCTTTGTGCACCCCTCATTTCCACTTCCAATCCACAACCACAAATGTGTTATTTGTGGAGAATCTGCAGACACACAAACACAGAGGGGCCCTAACCACTTGGAATAAGCCTTGGAATTGAAATAATAAATGGAGACACGCCTCCTTCCCTCACACAGGCTACGTGTTGCTCCAGCAAACGTTGAATAAATCACCGAGCTATGAGGTAATAAATCTTTCATGAGATTTGGACCATCTGAACTTCAGTGATTGTGTGGGGAATGTATAAATTTCACATGCAGATATAGAGGGGAAAAAAAAAAGAGAGAGAGAATCTTTAGATTAGTTATTAACTTTGGAAACACTTGATGAGTTTTGATTCATTAAGTGTTTCAAAGTCTTGTTAATTTAATAAGTACCGATGAGGCTGTAATGTAAGACAACAATCAGTAATTTGGAGGGGGGAAATAATAAAGTAGTCATTACAAAGCAGAATGTTTAATCAAAGAATGTGGAAACTTACAGTTTCACATTAATTTGAAAAGGTTGGAGATTTAAAATTAATATTAGCTCTGACACAGGGAGGCTTTCTCTACAAGCAGATAGGGCTTATATAATTACTTAGAACAGAATTAAAATGCCTGTAAATTTAATGGCTTTACCTCTTTAAGTGGATCCCCAGGCTCTGTAGGTAGAATAGAAAGAGAGCTAAAGCAGTCACGGTCCTTCAAATCCCTGAGAAAAACTCACCGGTGGAATTCTGGCAGCAAATCTCACACTTTGGTATTCCCCTGCTGTCCTGTGCTTGAATGGAGAGATCTCCCAGGAGACTGAGAAGGAAAACTCAACTAATCTTCCTCTACCGTGGAAACATCTCTTGTTGCCCAGAGAAGCTGTGGCTGCCCCTGGATCCCTGGAAGTGTCCAAGGCCAGGTTGGACGGGGCTTGGAGCGACCTGGGAGAGTGGAAGGTGTCCCTGCCCATGGCAGGGGGTTGGAATGAGATGATCTTTAAGATCCAATCCAAACCATTCCATGATGATTTCATGATGATGACGACTTTGATCTGACTTGTTACCTGAGGCTCCCCTGACAGCTGATGGAGATACGTGGTTCTTTTTATGTCGTGACCCACCTTGGACAGAGGTGTCTATACCAGGATTATATGAACCCTTCCCTGGAATTTTCCATGTCTCTGTGATGCCCAAGGAGGGAGGATGGACAGGCACTGGCATTTTACACCTTGAATTTTATCTACAAGTCCATGTTTGTGTGTCTGTCTGTGCCTGTGAGTGTGAGTTTGTGGGATGGAGAAGAGAAGTGCTGGTGGACATTGCAGCTGAGTGTCCAGCTCCAAGACAAAAAAACCCCAAGTTATTACCTAAGCATTTCTGGGGCAAGGGCAGTTTGGATGCATTCTTAGAGCTTCACATCTTTCTGGGCAAGGCCCATAATTGCAAGCCTTTTTATTTTCACATTTCTCCTTCTCCTGGCGGGGTCCAGTCTCCCCATGACTCTTCATTTGGTGTGGTGACACGGAGGACAGGGTGACACTCTGCAGCCAGGCAGAGTGGGAATGATGGTCTGACAAGCACCAGGAACAGATAAATGTGATTTAATTTGTCCTCTGTCTGGACTCAGCTTAGGTAACCAGGACAAATCTCTCCAGACACAGTTTGTCACTCTGTAGGTGTCTGTCCAGGCTTTCTCCTGTTCAAGGGCAGCGAGAGCAGAGAGCAGTTTCCTCGCACAATGGAGCTGCTGGGAAAGCCAGTTGGGATTCAGCTTGGAGAGCACCATTTGCAGACTGGAAAGGTGGACTAATGAGATGGATTTCAGGCCTGTGTGGGCTCAGCTTTGCTTTGCTGCCGCTGCTGCAGTCCCGTGGGACTCCTGAGTATGGAAAAGAGCTGACTTTGTGAAATCAAGAGCAGAAACCCTGTCCAGTCTGCAATACTGTCTCTCTCTCTGCTTCCAGCATGCAAATCATCAAGCCTTTGGGTGAAAAGGGATTTTTCCCTCAGCAGAAACTCAGTGTATTTCTGCTCTCCCTGGGAAGCAGTGAAGATCCTCGTTGTTACTCTGGAAATGGGGAAGCCCTGGACAAAACAAAGTCGGGAGGGTTTGAAGGAATCTGTTGGTCGGTTTGGAAGTTGAAGAGTTTATGTTTTTGGAGGTTTCATCCACTTGGGAGAACAACCACCCTCTAAAGACATCTTCCTGCCTCTTGGATGCATATTTCACCTTGCAAACTGTTGGTTAAAGAGGTGCTGGCTTTCCCCTCTCTATTATAGAGCTCTTAGTTTCTTTCCCTTCCTTGCAGGAGACTAAGATTATTATTTCCTTTAAATAGCACTCAAACCATTCTCATTGTTATATTAATGTCATTTTGGTAAGGGGAGGGAAAAAAAAAAACCCAGAAGTATCTGAATTTCACTTTGATCCCAGTTCATAGATTTATTCTGAGGACTCAAAGACATAACAAGGGAAAATTTATTTACTATAAAGTTTTATTCTACTCCTGCACAGCTGCAACCTTCTCCCGTTTTTTGGCATTATTTCCTGTGCCCACTGAACGCTTTTGCTCCGTATTTTTGATCCAGTTTCCACTGGTTGCACCCTTAGATTGACAGGTCACACTTTTAAATGATCCCTGCTTTTAACAGTTATTTTTATTCTACACTTTCATGGCACCAGGAGATGAATAATGATAAGGAAGCAAAGGCACCGAATATTTATAAGATTATTGCAAACTGTCTCCTCAGGTGGTTTTATGCTCAGCAAAGAGACTTATTTTGGGGTGAATAGTAGTTTCCAAATATATCTCTATTAATGGATGGATCATTTGTAAGTTCTACTGATTTTTTTCACAAGGAAAAAAAAAAGAAAAGGGAAAAGGAGTTTTTCAGAGAAGAACTGAATGTGTGATTTTTACAGTGTTCCCTCCATGGAGGGATGCACTTTGTTCTTCCTGGGATAACTATTAATTCCATGCAATGTTCAGGTAAACTGGAGGGCAGGAAGCCTTGAGTGCTGACCTGCAGCATCACACACTGCTCAGGTCCTGCCAGATTGTGGATAAGGGGAGGGGAAAGGAGAGGGCTGAGATGAATTGTAATAAAATTTGTCATTTTCCTTTGTCAAAAGTCATGAGATCTTCTGTGACAATGGAAGTGGGAATGAAAGGACTGGCTTTGAAGCGGAAACTAGAGGTAGCAAAAAGGTACAAAAACCTGTAATGATCCTGTAATGATCCTGGAAACAGGGAAAAAGGTTGATGTAGGTGAGGAAAGATAAAGCTGATGATACCTGAAGGGTGTTTGATCAGGAAAGTGGTGCAGAAAGGGACCAGAGGGGTTGAGAGTTTGGGTTCTGTGTGCATGCCCATGCTGGGGCGTTGGCATGTGTGTACAGACACCTGGTTAATTATTACAATCATTATTTTCAAGTTGATAATTGATAATTCAATTTCTTCTGCTGTTCTATTTTATTGGGGGGAGGTGAAAGAAGCATATCCTCCAAGTGAAACTCTAACCACAGAGCTTTCTCTTGTCTGAAATTAAATTATCAGAGCTCTGTCTCTACAGTCAAATGGTCAAATCTAGACAGATTTGAGCCTCAGATTTGAGAAACTGTGTCAAATTAAAGGAAAGAAGGGGATAAAGTTCTTTTGCTATTGGGCAATTCTACACTGGCCACCTGCAAGCTCGAAGGACGAATTGTTTGGTTTTTTTAAACCTTTTCAAGAAATTATGGAAGTTCCTGTTCAGATAGAAAAGATAAGAATGGCTCAAAAAAATGTTACAGTGGTGCAAAACACTTTTCCCGTTTACCCGTCTCCCTAAATTCATCGGTGAAAATCCGCTACTAAAAATGAATGATGGCGTGCATGGAAAGATATTTTCATATCAGATGTCAGGTTATATCACAAGGTGAAGATAAAAAAAAAAACCCAACAACTTCCCTGGTTGTTTTGGAAAGCTCTAGTGCTCAATTCAGAGCCTGCTTCAACCTCAGCTCTTTGGCTGAGCGGTGTGAGGTGCGGTGATGTCTCCACTCTTAGACAATTTTAGGATGAAATACCATGCCTTCAACCAAACTGTTTGTGTCCCTGACTGTTTTTTGGCATCATCACAAAGGTCCAGTTTCAGGGAGGGGCGGGCAGTGAGGCAGTTGCCCAAGAGCTGTAGAAAAGGAGGAGAAGCTCTGATCTACTCAGTGAGGAGGTGGAGGGAGGAGCCCTCAGGTGAAAAATGACAACTGTCAGTGACAGGGAGTCCCCCGGGTCATGTGTTCATTGACTTAGTGAATGTCCTGATCCAGGGATTCCTCACACAGTGGTGAAAGTGTGGAGGGAGAGGGCTGGAAGCCCTTGGCTGTGTTTGGGTGATGGATCTTGCAGC
Source organism: Lophotriccus pileatus (assembly GCA_035583135.1). Lineage (NCBI taxonomy): Eukaryota > Metazoa > Chordata > Aves > Passeriformes > Tyrannidae > Lophotriccus > Lophotriccus pileatus. The sequence continues at coordinate 1,499,532 of JAWWES010000041.1, forward strand.
TTGCCTAGGGAAGGATGAGGGAACACTGAGGGATTCATCCAGCACACAAAATGCCAGGCACAACCAACAGCTACAAACCACCAGGAGCTTTCAAATCCACCACTTCCCTACCACCTTCCCAGGAGGGATGGCCCAGCCCATTTGTTGGCAGCCTGAGTGCAGGAGCAGGGCTGCATTTCCCCCTCACACCCCCAGACGTGGCTCTTTGGGGAAGCAGCCTGAGCTGGCTGGGATGAGGGACAAGGACATTCTTGGTGCTTTCTGGTGGCCATGCCATGGATTATGGGATGCTGGGATGAGTCAGGGTGGAGCTGCTGGTGGAGCTGCTGTTCCTGGGAGTATTTGCAAAGCAGAGGCTGGCCCGGAATTAACTCCCATCTGTTTCAGAAGCAGGAATTGTGCCGCCTGTGTCATATAATGCCAGAGATTTCACACTGAGCTGAGCAGTCCTGGTTCACTTTCCAACAAACTCCACGATCCATTGCAGGACAGCTGTCCCAGAGGGAGCTGCCTGCTGTGTGCTGGACAGACACAGGGACCTGGCCAGGCTGGCAGACGGTTTCCTCGAACAAACCCTGCAGGAATTTCTCAAAATCCCCTCTCTAGTTCCAAACCATATTGGACACACCAACTGTGAGAACTTTAAGGGACAGTAAACAAGCCAGCCTGCTGCTCTGTGGTGCTGCCAGACCCTGCTTGTCTCTGCAACCAGCAGAGAAATGTGAGGATTCTCTTCAAACCATGCACATGTTTTATGGCTGTTTCTCTCTATTTGCTGGACAAGGAGCCAAAGTCTGGTATTCCTGGGAACTGTCCAGCTGAATGGGTCACTACTGTCACTGAACTGGGTTTTAGGTGTTTATCTGGGGCTCAAGCAACACATCTTTTGGGCTGATGTCCTACAGTTGCTCCCCCACTCTCTGAAATGTCACCAAGACCATAAGACAGGCTTATATTGTGGACTGTAAGATGCCGTAAGACCACAGGATGGTCTTATTTTTGTGAATTAAATACCATCCATGGCACACCTGGTGATATCGATGACTTAACCTGCATTGCCAGGGTTTACCAAGCAAGTAACACTCAGTTCTCAGTCACCATTTCCACATTACTCTCCCAGGAATCCTGCTGGAGCGCAGGGATGCGCAGTGATGATCCTGCAGAGGAGCTCCCTTGTTCTTGCCCAATAACCTTTAAATATTCCAGGCAATAATCTGGAAATATTCTGCATATTCAAATCTGACCCAAAACTGTGGCTGATTCATTCAATTTTGAGTTGATCCAGCGAAAGGGGGCAATTTGATCCATTCTGTTCTCTGCTGTTAACATTTTATACACAAAGAGAGGAGCAAGAAATGGGTTGGAGATGGTTGGTGAGCTTGAGATGGGTGTTGGACCTACACAGGCCTGTGGAAATTCCTGTAATCTGTGCTAAAAAAAGGTGATTTCTAACGCTAGAACATCAATCTAGAAAATGGAGACTTTTGGGAGGTGAGGGATGAGATGGAAGTGGCACAACTTACATTGCCAGGGTAGGGTGACGACCCAGCTGCTCTGATCGCACTCACAATGATATCTCTTGTTAAAAGGGGACCCATAATTTATTTTGTTTTTAGCCACTATATTTATATTCATAACTTCCTCTTTTACCCACTTCTTCCTCTTCCCTGTCCTCCTCCCTCTCTCCACTGCTCACAAGATGTTTTGGGAGAAGCGAGACAGTGACTGGAGGCTCCCTGAGTCTGGTGCACACACAGAGCTTTCCAGGCTGCTGCTTTTGCCATCCCCATCCTGAAGATTGGATGCAAAGATGGATCTTCTTTTTTTTTTTTTTTTTTTTTTTCCTGACTTGTTTGACAAACTTAATGTGCAGCTGCATAAATTATTTTGCCTCCAGGCAGTGGAAATGTCAGGCTGTGTCTCTGTTGGTGACGTGGATGTGTTTAAACAGGGTATTTCTTACCAGACAGCATTTTAGGGGACTCTCTGCTATCAAGTACCTCTGTCTTGTCCTGTGTTGGACACTGTATGGAATGTGGAGCTCCCTGCACACACATGTGATACACAGCACTGTCTCTAATGTGCACTTGAATGTTATTATTACAAAACCCATGTGGTTGAAGCACACACCTCAATCTAGATTGAAAATAGAGCCTCTCCTGTGAAGACAGGCTGAGAGAGCTGGGGTTGCTCAGCCTGAAGAAGAGAAGGCTTTGGGGGAACCTTAGTGCTCCTTCCACCGCCTAAAAGGGCTCCAAGAGAGCTGGAGAGGGACTTTGGATAAAAACCTGGAGGGACAGGACACAGGGAATGGCTTCCCACTGCCAGAGGGCAGGGTTAGATGCAATATTAGGAAGGAATTCCTGGCTGTGAGGGTGGGGAGGTCCTGGCACAGGTTGCCCAGAGGAGCTGTAGCTGCCCTGGATTTCTGAAAGTGTCCAAGGCCAGGTTGGACAGAGCTTGGAGCAACCTGGGCTAGTGAAAGTTGTCCCTGCCCATGGCAGGGGATGTGGAACTGCATGATCTTTAAGATCTCTTTCAACCTAACCCATCCTGATTCTGTGATTCACTGATTTTATGGTAAGTGCATGACACAGGGCACATGCTTGTGAAATACACAGTACATGAGCTCCACAAAACATGCAGCACACTCAGGCTGCATGAAACAGTGGATGAAATGCAGGCAAAGCATTCATGGAGCTGTATCTCCCCGAGCACCACAAGGACTGTGTGCACCTCATTCCTGCTTGTCACGAACACCATGTGAATGCTGCATCCATGTCCTACAGATGCTGCCCAACATCCAGCCTTCCAAGCCCTCCACACTCCAGAAACTGAGCAGAAACATGTCTTGTCACAAATGTGACAATTGTCTGTACACACATGATGGTGGCATGTGCTCCAGTGTGTGGTGGCAGAGACACATCACATGTACACATAAGATTTGTGTCTCACATGCTCACTCAGTGTGCATATCCATGTCCCAATGATGCTCTCCAGCATCCTGCCCTCAAACACCTCTGCAAATGAGCAGAAACAGGACTTGCCATGAATGTGGCACTAGTTTGTACACACATGATCATGGCATGTGCTCCATGACATGATGGCAGAGACACACCACATGTCTCTACATCGAACACGCATCTCACGCGCTCGCTCGGTGTGTACTACATCCAATTCCCACAGATGCTCGCCAACGTCCCGGCTTCCAAGCCCTCCACGCTCCAGAAACCGAGCAGAAACACGTCTTGCCACGAATGTGACACCTGTTTGTACACACATGACGGTGGCATGTGCTCTGGTGCGCGATGGCAGAGACACACCACGCGCACACACGCCGAACGCGCGCCTCACGCTCGCTGTGTTCACTCCAGCAGCTCCCTCTCCAGAACACGTTTTCCCGGCAGGCACACGAACAGATGCCCGGTACATATGGATCTACAACACAGGCACAACACACGTAGGGAACGGGCACGCCAGGCCGGGCAGAAGGGAAGCTCTGGCTCTTTTTTCCCCCTCTCTGCGGAGGAAGAGCCTTCTCCACATCAGGCTGGCTCTCCTTGACGGGTTCCCTGGGAAAAACCCTGCCTTGCAGATGTCAGCTCATGTTGGATGGCATGTTCCTTGCCTTTTCCTTAACAGCTGCCCCCCCTCTAAAAAGATTATTTGTCTTGGAGGTGGTTTCTTTTTGCTCAGAACCGGAGATTTTGAGCCTGAAGGGGAACACATGAAAATAAATCTGTAGGGAAAATGTGAATCATGCATTAAAATATGCTGGAAGTTGGGGATTTCAGTTTAATACCATGGGACAACATGCACATGCCAGTGCTTCCAATATGCTTAGAAATGCCTGATTAGTCCAAAGAATCTTGTTGCTTTGTCTCTTCTGATACTCTTCTGATCCTTTAAGCATAAGAGAAGTGGCTTCCTCTGTTGATTCCCAATATATTTGAAAATAGTGTGATCTCATACTGTAATGGTGAACTCAGGCTCCCAGCTCCTTCTCTCCATTGGCTGCACAGGGAATCAGTGTCAGGCAGTTCTGGTCTATCTATTTAATCATAGCTTCTGTTAAGTTATATGGAGTAGCTTAGCCGAAAAAACCCAAAGTTTTAAACTGAAATAAAAGTCAACAAATAAACTGCTCTGATTTAACTGTGCTAGTTGAAATTAAAATCATACAAAGCTTTTGAGTAGACAAATTCAAATACTTAAAACTTGATTTCTGTGGACGCATAAGGTGGGCTCAGCAGTGGTTTTGGATGAGCATCATATCACTGAACTCAAATGAACACGTGCCTGAGGGAATAAACACCAAGATCCAGCTAAAGCAGGGATCTATATATAACTCCAAGGGAGGAATGCACGAGCTGGAACTTGTCAGGTATTTTCTCTAATGAAGGCTGAGCTGTGAGAAATCAGCACCAGCGAGGTCTGAGGACCAGATGCTCCAGAACAGAATCCAGGGTTGGGAGTTTTCACTCCACGGTCCACCCAGTAGCAGCTCTGTGTGGCACAGACCTGTCAGGAGAAGGTCTCTGCAGCCTCTCACCACGGTGGGTCTGTGGTTTAACCAGGCCAGGACTTGACTACCCTTTTGACTGATGATTTGCTGATGTGGGTTTGACCACTTCTCCACGTCTGATCTTCATTCTGGCCCTGTGGTCAGTTTAGGTTCAGGTCAAATCAATGAGCAAGATCTGATTTGTTTCTCCTGGAGATCAGTAAATGGGCAGCTTCTTTTTTTTGGGGGGGGAGGGTTTTTTGATAATCAGTGAACTCTGGAAAGCAGCAGCAGGTAGAAGACAGTTAAAAACCTCTTTCTCCCATGGGAGAAGGGAGCCTTCAGTTTCACTTAGAACAGAAAAAATACACCACAAAATCAAAAGTACAACTCCCCCCTTCTGTAAGTGAAAGAGACATGGCCCAATTTCACAAGGTGCTCAACAACCTGTGTGGAAATGCAGAGAACCAGCTCAATAGTTCATTTGCACCCTTGGACCTCATTCCTGTGACCTCCACATTGACCTTCTGCTCTTCAGGCCTTGCTCTTGCTGTCTTTAGCTGTTTACCCTCATCTTTCCTCTTTCCCCTCTGCCTGCTGGGTTTCTTCTTCAGCTCCTCAATTGTGCCACTGTTCCTGGCTCTGGGATCTAAATGTTACCTGTGTCCCTGTCCCTGAATGGAGGCTTTGAACTGCATGATCTTTAAGGTCCCTTCCCACCCAAACCAGTCTGTGACTCTGTGACAACCCCCACGTGGCTCAGCACAAACAATCCCCTAAGCTCCGTCCTCTCCACTTCTGGGACGGGATCAGCTGCACAGGAGTGGATCCGGGAGAAGCTTTTTTCCAGATGTTTCTCCCAAGTAGCACGTCATAAGGGCTTGTCCCTTGTCTCTCCAGCTGGTTTTGGGTGATTCCTTTCATTTGTGCACTCATTTATCAAGGTTAATTTAAATGGTGAATATACCTGATGTGCAGATAACAGGGAATCAGTTTATCCTGTAATAAATTGGCTCATGCCCAGGACTCCTGGAATTCTTGCTGAGTTTGCCTTTCTGTTGAAGAGACAGACCAATTCATGCCACCAACAGGATCCTTCCCTGGCATGAAACTGTATGTTAAAGCAGGATGAGGATTATGAAGCATAAGCTGCTCTTAATTTTATTGACTTCTGGTGCACCCATATTTGTCTTCCAGACTTTGTTATTTCAACAGCAGATATGGATCAGGTGGACAGTGAGTTGAGGTCTAAGTATCAAAATGACCAAAACCATATCAATTAATTAAAAGAAGAACTAGGACTTCCTTTGGCAAGCATTTCCCTCTCACTTAGTTGAATTTGAACTGAAATCACTGCCAGCCTATTTCTGCAGAGTGCTTGTGAATATCTGGGCAGCATTTGCCCTCTTTGGAAAATTACATTTATTCTTGTTTGCTGTGCTTTTCCAGAAGCCTTCCAAAGGTTTGTTTGGGAACATGAGCTGGGTCCAGATGAGCGTGCTGCATAGATAAGGTCATCCCAGGCAGCTGGGGTCCAGGAGTTTACTCACTGCCCTCTGCCACTGACCCTGCTGTCACCACCTAGTCCACAGAAACTGTGGTTATTTTCCATTCAGAGGCAACTGGGAGAGCGTTCTGGAGGATATTCATCCCCAAAACATGCAGGCTCCTGTGTTCTGTTGCCTGCCCACGGTCCCCGTTCTCCATCTGCTGCACAGCCTCCCATTATGCAAATGAAGGGAGGCTTGCTTCAAGTTTATTTCTTAATTTAATAAATGTAATTTAATAAATCTTAATGCAATACATTTCTAGTGAATGAAAGGATAGCTGGGCTGCATAAAATAGCATCAGCTGTCAGACAGCCCCCCCTGTTCCCCAGGAGCTCAGACTGCTTCAGGGATTGTTTCTCGTAAGAAGACTTTGCCAAATCAGATCTGCAGCCCAGCTCTGCCCGTGTCTTACTTTTGATCATGGCCAGAAGTAAAAATGCACTGACCTGTCACTGAAATGGGGCCAGGATAAGGAGGAGAGGCTGCAGTCAGAGGGAGCTGTGTGTGCAATGTGACACTGGCTGTGGTTTTCTGGTTGGGACCACAGTGTCGCCTCTCGTTGATCTCCCCTCTCTTGTCCCTACACAGCAGATTTCACTGCTGTTCTTTTTCCCCTGCTTGTCAGGAAAGCAGAAGTGAGTGGGCATCACATTTATCCCCTTCTGCAGAATTAATTTCCCACTGCATCCCACCCAGATCTGAATGTGCAATGCACCGGAGAAAGATGTTTGGAAGGACCTTCTTTTTGGGCACGAGCTGAGACAGCCGAGCCTGGTGATCCCTATTTCCCAAGAAGAGTCACAGTATCTGATAAGACTTAAATACTGCAAGGTGAGAGCAGACTGCTGTAATCTCCTGATCAAACCCCCCACCAATTAAAGCAGGGACTTCTCTGAATTAACTCCTCTTTGCAAAGGGTAAGGGAATCAGATCTTTTTGATGTGTCTCCACCGAGGTGACACATCAAGCTGTGCATTCTGGGCTAGAAAACACCTACTGAGCACTGAAGGCCAGCACAGCTCTCGCCTTAGGAGCCAGCTCAAGAGAGGTTTAAAATCCAAATCCAAAGGCATCCTGAAGAGGAGGGTCAGCCTTTAAGAGATTGTGACATCTTGGCACCCTAAAATTTGAAGGTTTCTGCAGAAGGGGCTTTACTGACACCACCACCTACTGTGGCTGTTTGGAGAGTGGTACATCACCCCCATGCTGACAACCAGAAAAATATCTAAAAGTGGTAAAGAACCCACCATCCATAAGCAAATTTCCCTGCCAAGTAGCTGGGATGCATCCTTCAAGAATGCAGGAAATCAAAATGGAAACTGAACTATGGAAACTTTGGCAAAAGCAAAGAGGAAAGGAGCAATTAGCTGGACTCTCATTATTTGGATGCCATTCCTACCAGGATGACTATTCTGACCTGTCCACAGCAGCACCCACGATAACCTCAAGCAGAAAGATGGGAGAATCAAAACTTTCCTTTCCCCCTTTTTCTGTTTCTCTTTTTTTTTTTTTCATTCTTGCATCATTATGATTAAAAAAAAAAAACCCCAAACCAAAACACCCTACCCCTCATAATGAATCTTGGGGTCAAATGTTCAGCCACTTAAAAAATATGTAAAGGAAAACACATGTATGTGCTGCAAAAGCAGTTGCTGGGTGATGAGTTACATATGCAAGAGAGCAGCATACATATGCAAAAGGAGGCTGTGAAGGCACCAGCTAAGATGTATTTTTGGCCACAGACACAATTGTACTTTTTTTTTCTTTACATCATTCAACATTTTTTCATGACTACATTCATCTTCTTCTTAATATCAAGCTTTTATTTATAGCAAGAATTAACTGTCATTGTTTGGGGAAGACAGTGAGAACAAATTTATGTCAGTTCTTACTCATCTTCCCTGTTTTGCCTGCAAGAAAAAAGTCTGTGTCTCTGTGTGGATTTATTGAAGTAAAAAAGAAACAAACAAAAAAAAAAGGCAAAAAAACCCCCAGTAACAACAGAAAAAAAACCACAACAAACCAACAACAAACCGAAACCAAACAACAAAACAAACCCCCTTAGATTTCTTATTCTACAGAATCAAAGAATAGTTTCGCTTGGAAAAGACCTCCAAGATTATTGAGTTCACCTTGGCACTGCCAAGGCCACCACTACACCATGTCCCCAAGTGCCACATCCGCATGGCTTTTAAATCCCTCCAGGGCTGATGATTCCATCATTGTCTTGGGCAGCCTCTTCCAGTGCTTGACAACCCTTTCCATGAGGAAATTCCTCCTCATGTCCAACCTGCCCCTCCCCTGGCCCAGCTGAGGCCGTTTCCCCTTGTCCTGTCCCTGTTCCCTGGAGCAGAGCCCGACCCCCCCCCGGCTCCCCCCTCCTGGCAGGGAGTTGCAGAGCCAGAAGGTCTCCCCTGAGCCTCCTTTTCTCCGCCCCAGCTCCCTCAGGACTTCTCCAGCCCCTTCCCAGCTCCCTTCCCTGCACACGCTCCAGCCCCTCCATGGCTCTCCTGTCTGAGGGGCCAGAACTGGGCCCAGAACTTGAGGTGCCTCGGCAGTGCCAGCACAGGGGGCAGGCACTGCCCTGCTTCTGTGGCCACAATACTCCTGGTGCAAGCCAGGATGCCTTTGGCATTCCCTGGGGGGAGAGATGGCCACTCAAAGCAACTAAAGGAAGTGACTCCACATTCCACGTGCCCACCCAGGTGAGCACCTGCTGTTCCTTTCCTCAAACACAGAGCAAAAGCCCCATTATCCTGTTTGCTGTTCCCTTGATGGGTTTCAGGGTTATTAGAGAGATAAAAGAGAAAATTGCTCTCCCTCCTGAGCTCGGAGAGTGTGGGAGGAGCGTTTGAGAACTCGAATTTCTGGTCCAAAGCTCTTTTCAACGATCCAGAAAACCCTTTTTTTGCCTGTTTCCTGCAGGTGATATAAAACTTCCATGGCGAGCATGGGAATGAAGTGCCCAGCTAATATTAGCATCTTGGAAGGGCACTGAGCACAGAAACCCACTCTGCTCCTGTGGAAAGCAGACCATGGCAGTCGGGACCATCTGTGGAGGAGCAGAGTTATCCTCCCTTGCAGTCACTCAACGCTGCAAATCCTCGGAAAAATCCTCCATGTGTACCAGGCTAAAGTGCTGTGAGAGGACACGTGGGGCTGTGGGTGGGTGTAAAGCACACAGACTTCCAACAGCTGGCAGTCCTGCTCCCACCCACAGCACAAAAAGGGCAGGATGGTTGTGTTTGGAAAAACACCAGTGTCCCCCCCTCCACCCAGAGACTGCGTCACACTGAGAAGGCGCCTTTTTCCTTGTGGTCCAGCTCATCCCAAGTGGGGTCTTATTGATGCAGGGTGGGGTTTTCCCTGTCCTCCTGCATCCTGATTCACTCAGGGACTGTGTGCACAGGTTCCTGCCCTAAATGGAGACACAGCTGGGCAAGCATCTTGTAGGAGCAGAGAACTAAGCTGGCCCTCTGAGGGTGCAGAACAAACGAGGTGGGTTCTGGAAACTGCATCCACCAGGGGGTCAGCTCTCTGTCATCAAGAATGAACAGGGCAAGGTAGAATGAATAGATGGTCTGTGAGGAGGGGGAGTTATCACCTCTAATAGTTCCTGAGGATGTAGCATCAGAAAAAACTGCCAGAGATCCAGCAAGGAGCTGTTACCAGCTCCAGTGGGAAGGTCTGGCTTGGCCCTTGCCGACCCTGTTTCTCTGGCAGCATCGTCTGGGTGCTCATAATGTATCAGGGAGATCAAAGAAATAGCTTTGCAAGAAATATCTCTGTTGGAAGCCAAGGAAGCTCTTTGGCTTCACTGGCTTTGTTTTCTCCATCTGAGTCTGATTTTGACTGACTCCCTCTGGTTTGGATGCAGTTGCAGGATGCAGGAGGGTGGATGGAGGAAGCCTCTGGGCTGTATCCTTTCCTCCAAGTCACCATTTATCACCTCTTTCTTTTTGGAACTGCTCTATTTATTTCTCCTGGGTCTTTCCCCTCATGGGGAGTTTCCAAGATGGGGGTTATAATTGATTCCAAAGTACCTGCCTGACGTATCAACCAGAGGGGAATGAGAGCCAGGGAGAAGGTCTATGTGTGTCTGTTCCTTGGTGCTTTTGGACAGCTCACTGAAGACAATTTTTACCTGTTCCTGACACTTGGCTTTGCAAGACTTCATCTAATTTTGAAAGGGAAGATGCAGAAAGTTCCTAGAACAGGTGCTTGGCACTTATGCAACAGGGAAAAAAAAAATACAAACCCCAGGCTTTTATTTGAATTAGACTTTTCTCAGGAGAGGCAAATCTCTATAAATCCCCAGGGTTTGGCTCAGTGATAAAGCAGATTCCCAAAGGGCTCAGCTTTGTGTGCCAAGGAGATGGAGAACAGTGCCCAGGGGAAAGGTCTGGGGCTGACAAGAGCAGAGTTAATGCTTGTTTCTACCTCAGATAGTCAGGGTGATCATGGCTTTCTGCTGGGGCCTGGATCTCTAATCATTTAGGTTTTTTCTTCCCTGTGATGTCAGTGGTAACAACCCTCCACAACCCTTTGTGGATCTGGGCATGAAGGTGCCTAAATACCTGTCAGCTTGGGCTTGCCCTGGCCGTGGTGGCCTCTCCCAGAGTGCCTGAAGTTTGGCATTTGGTGGGCCTTGGATTCCTTCTGCAGGAAGGTTAATCCATTGTGGCACAGCAGCCAAGTGCCTTTTGGGATAACCCCACATCTGTGCCCAGGGAGTTGTGACTCTGCAGTGAATAACTTTAGAGCTGCTTGGCTGTTTGGCAGTGGAAGATGCAAATAAAGACCTGCCACCACTTCTCCCCTGCTTTTGACTTGGTGAACTCCCTCTGGACTGTGTTGGAACTGAGGCAAGCAGTGAAAAGAAGGACTTACCCAGTTCAGCAGAAATTTGGATGGTCTGAAACCTAAACCCCACCCTGGCTACAACCAGGGGGATTTCTTGTCTGTGAGTTCTTGAAGGTTCCTTCTCTACTCACTGTAGGGCCCTGCTCAAACCTCCTCTTCCATACCACCATCCTCTGGGATGGAGCCTCTTTCCCCTTCCAACTTTGGGCCTGTCTTGAGAAATACTGGAGTTCATGGCAAGGGTAGAAAGAAGAAGAAGCAGAGCACTGAGCTGTTACTGTGACTCTTTCCAGACCCAAACCATTGAGCCTCTGAAGCAGAAAACATCCAAGTAAGAGTGACTCTGTAGAAATGGTGATGGATAACCACCATTATTTTAAATATATTTTAAAAAGAAGTTCTTGCCAAGAGGTCACTTGGTAAATCAAGTTTCAGCCAATGCTATTTGTTTAAAACTGACTCCATTTTTATTCATCTCCCTTTTGCATATTCATGCAAAGGATAATGATGTTGATGAATATTGTCCAGTGAATGCAGGGAGGGGCCTGATGGGAAAATAAGTCATTGTCTCTCTCTCCCTCCCTCCACATCCAGGTGCAACCTTCTGTCCGTGTCCCCCAGTGATTTATTGGCACAGCAATCTGATTTTGGTAATTAAAATTGATTTTCAGCTTAAGCTTTGTAAATACACTGATCCATAACAAACTTGGGTCATGTTCTGGGGGTGGGGTGGGAAGGGGGGATAAGGGAACAGGGATGCCAGGAGGAGTGATGAGGATGAGAGCCACAGGGCCGGAGGAGGAGAGAGGCAGGATGAGATTATAGGAGTGGGCTGTCTGTCAGCTGGAGTGGGGTCTGCAGGACATCCCATAAAGCCTTGCCCAGTGCCTGGGAACGTGCTGATCCCTGATCCAGTTGCTGTTGTTGCTGGACAGCAGCAGGGCCACAGAAAACCGGGATTCCAGCGATATCAGCTCTGGCAGCTCCGAGGACAGCCAAGAAAAGCAGCTGGAGCTGGGAGCAAAATGTGGCTTTGCTACTGAGACACGGTGTGGAAAGGGAACAGAAGGAACAACTGGCTCCTGGGGAGAGCTCTGGGGACTGTGATATGAATGCAGACACTCAGGTCTTCTCCTGAGCCAGGATGTAAATCCACAGATCTTAGAGCAGATCCCAGGGAGCTGCTCCCAGGGCTGGATCCCTCTGCTCTGGAGCCAGGCTGGGAGAGCTGGGGGGGTTCCCCTGGAGAAGAGA